>JAJIBD010033728.1:0-45012 GCA_021461705.1 Cryptotis parvus | reverse complement strand
AATTTAAATAACTTTTAAAAGTATTAACATGAATGTAGTAAGGTATTTTGGTTTACACAGCTACAGCAGTTGTATTTATTTTTAAATATCTGTTTTGAATACTTCTTACCTGTTTTAGTGGATTAATTGATGTTGATCTGTAGTGTGTATACTAAACTCCATAGTATTTTTCTATTATTCAACAGAGCTATATGTTATTTTTAAATTATATTTTGTTTGTAATATATTTTATCTTTGGAAATAATTAATTTTATATTTTATAGATTATTTTGAGTGAGTAAAACTGTGTGGTGACCTCATAATATAATATTTTAAAATTACATGCTATTCTATTTTATATCATAAAGAATAGTATGCTGATCTTTGAAAATTCTTTCATTGAGGCGGGCGATAGCCCAGCTGATGGGTGGTTTATACAGCGGCAATGCCAGCCCAGAACTGAATCCCGGCATCCCATATGGTCCCCCGACACTACCTGATTAATTCTGAGTGCAGAGCCGGAGGGACATATTTAATACTGATTGACTTCAAAAAGCAAAAAAATTCTGGCATTGATTCTGGCAATTTTTAAAAAGATTTCAACTTAATTCATCTGTTTTTAATTTGAAGTAATTCCTATAAGTATTTTCCTGAATCTTAAACTTTAAAACTAATATTTCTATTTGAATATGTTCTAAGATATATTACATATATCTGTTTATTTACCATCATAATATTGTTACTTCGGTTGACTGACTCAGGCTAATTCAGATATGTTGGTTTCTGAATTTTCTAGTTTCACTATTTATTATTTATATTGATTAATACAGTGAAAAAAAACTGTTCATATATTAATAAACTATCATAATATATATTTTTAATGATAAAATTAATTTTCTGAATTTTCTATATTATCACACTAAATTCCTATTCCTTTTTATTATAACTGTTTGTTCTATAAGGCTGGCCTCCCTTACTTTCTATAAATTTTTATATATATCTTGATCAGAGAACAGAACTATTTGGACAAAAATATTTTACATTCACTCTGAATAAATTTATCACAAGAGTCAGATAATAATTTTACTATATAAATATATTTCTTTCATTATATTTTCTTTCAAATCATTATTTTCAATTATCAAATAATTTTGTTATTAAAATTTTCCTATCTCAACATCTATTTAGGAATATTGATATTTGTGAATTTGGTAGAAAGTAGAATGAAATTATGATTCACAAGGATTCTTACACTCATGACTCCTATTCATTTTCAACCCTTGCTAATATATTTTGCTTCAAACATCCCTCCAGACTTTCATGCGATTTTCAGTTTCTAGAACTGCTTATTGCTTTAATTATTTTTTCTTATTATGACACCATGACTTACAAAGTTGTTCATAATGGAATTCTATCTAACCATACCGATCGTTTTAACACCAACCACGCCACCGTCTCCTTCCCCTGTCTCAGGTTCCCTATCTGCACATAGGAGCGGGACATATCCTTTTATGGCCACACACATAGGCTATATATTAAAAACTTAAACTAAATAACATTTATAGATTTTCAATTATTTAGAGAAAAATCTCTCATTGTTTGAAGAAGGATGTGTAATTCAAGTGATCTTGGCGAAATTTTTTTGTTCAAACTGGTTTGGAATCTTTGAAAAAATCTTCAACAACTAATTGTGAACCACAATCAGTTTAATCCAGTACAAAAGGTCTTTCGATTCTCCAGCAATCATTTACCTGGTTGTTCGTATAACAATCTTACTAGTAAAGGCATTATTAATGGTTGCTTCAATACCAGAAGAAGTACAAGGAAGTATCTGTAAGTAATTATTTTTGGAATCAACTTTCAAAATGTCTATCTTTCATTCTGAAGCCAGAAAATGTCAGAGATTTGAACCAGTTTAATCTACTTTTTTGATTCGATTTGCTCTTTTACTTATACTTGGTAGCTTTTACATGATTTGGCTCCTCAACATAATTATTTTTATGAGGACATATAATTTAACGTAGTTTATAATCTAAGTTGGTGATGAATTTTTAAGATTGCATTTAATATTTTATTGAAACAAATCTATCTGCCATGTGAAATTTCTGAACTGAAATTCTGCCATTAAATAAATTTATGAAATTCCTGGTGTCAAAATTAATTATTACAAATTTTGTAATACTTAAATACCACACATATTGAAGCATATATTTGGGTATATACCTATATAGTTTTACAGAAATAATCTGATTAAATTTGGTGTTGGAAATGTTGGTTTAAATTATTAACTTTTGCTTTTTAAATTAATATTAATTGAATTTGAAATACTTAGCTTCCACCTTTAAGAGAATCATGATTCTCTAAATTGCACTTGGATGATGCAGCATTTCCTTTATGGAAGCTTATTTTCCTCATATTGGCTCCTTTATTACCGAACTCTCTTTCTCAAAACAGATGGCACTTTCACTAGCACTAAATTGTAGTGAATAATTAAGGAGGAAGTAGTTTTGATCTTACTGTTAACAAATAATAAAAGCTTTTATCTTTCTCCAATAATTCTATAAAAGTATGTGTCACAGTGAATCATGTACATTATAATTTATTAATTTATAAAATTTTAAATGTCTCTATGTTGACATATTCTTAAAATTTTAGTAGAATTTTAACTGTTGATTTGTTTTAGATCATTTTATTTTTCTGAACATGTTTCTTCACTGGAATATACTTTTAGAAATCTCTGAGGGGAGGTTTGTTTACTCCTTTATAAAATAAATTCTCTGAAAATAGGGAGGTAGTTAATTTAATTCAGAAGGATGTCTCATTCTCTCAAATAATTTTTAATGGGAAGTCCTGGAAGAACTGTTTTTTAATCTATTTTCAACTTGCACTTCTCTTTTTGTAACTGTTAAGATTGATTTAAATTTGATTTCCCCCTAAGGATCATAAAAATGCCATAAAAAATCTTAACATTAAATGAAATGGGTACCTGCGAAAGAATCCATTCAAAACCACGCAAACATCTGGATCTTTGCAGAAAAAAACTGTTTAAAACCAAAACAGAGCTTCTTATCTTTATATCTCCATACAGCTTATATTTCATTAGAAGTTCTATTCACTCTAATAGCATTAATTTAATTCATCAAGGCTTTGCTGAGTAGGAAAGGAACCATCTTTATAAGAGGAGCCAGCACCAAGTTCTTGTAGAATAAATGGACAGAACCACGGCCCTAGTTACATATGTGTACATATATACATATATCTAACATGATCATACATATAAACATATATATTTTTTAAAAGTAACACAGTATTTTTCTGCTGTCTCCATCACAGCGCTCATCATTAAAACATGTTATGGCAAATAATTTCTTCCTATTAAAGTATTCAGTTTATTTATAAAATGGGTATATATTCAAATTATTATTTTAATCTATTCTGAATGCTAATTGATTTGGGTTTAAAGATATTTATTTCAGGGCCATCTTAAATCTTTTAATAACACAACATACATAACATGGTCCATTTTCAAACTCACTGGATCTACAAGTATTTTCCAAGTATGAATTATAATTTCAGTAGAATTTGGCTGTGCTCTCTACCGCCATGGCAATAATCCCCCCAGTAATCAGTATATCACTTATATATTAAGACATATAATGATCATATATATTTAGATCTAGAAATTTTTGATTAAAAATGATTTGATTTATTTATTTAAAATATTGTCCTTTAAAAAATTAAAAATATTGACTCTTTTAGATTAATAGCTATATGGTTGATGGGTTTCACTAAACATCATGTGACTTATTTCTCATATCAGCCTTATCATACTAAGTTATATAATCAGACAAATTATCAATTGTGACTAACATTGATAATTATTAGTTTCTAAATGAAAATGACTATTTTGTTTGCTTATGATGTGGTAGCGATTTACAGATTTGGAAGTGAAGCAGAGCAATGTGGTGTGTGCACAAAACACTCTTAGATATAAGGGGCCTCAATCCTCAGGTGTAAGTTTTAAGAAGGTTAAAATATGACCTCTATGATCCTTAGTGTTTTTCATTATTGCCTATACTTTCATGTGAGCCTTTAAGCCAGGGAATCTTCTGACTCTGCTGTTGCTCCCATATTAATATACTAGATCAGTATGCCACTTAGCATGTTTGGGAAGACCATTGAAGATGATCTCACTTTGCAGGAAATGTGATTGAGAGGGATGAACTGCACTACTATGTGTGTTAAGTATATATCAAATGTACCACGAAAGTAATATACTATGGCATCTGCGATTTTTTTTAAGTAGGCTAATACTATCAGGACATTAAGCCTTTATTGGTTCTTTGACTTTTTTTTATGTACCGGTAGCAGATTTAGAAAATCTAAAATTGATTGATATGAGTTCGAATTGTCATTCTACATATAACCCTGATTGATGTGGAAAACTTTACAACCTGAATCTATTTTCTCTTATATAAAAGAAAGCAGAATACTTTTTGCTATTATATTCCTTGGTATTAAATATAAAATATGTCACTACAGTTATAAACTAAGAGTTATAAATGTGACATTTGAGTGCTTATTATATTATTAGAATTGTATTTATATTTATACAATGTAATATTTATCTAATCTATATATTACTCAATTTTGTCATCTTATCCTAGGAAAAATTATGAATTACATGCTATTTTCCCTAACAAATGAAACACATATAAAAAATGATATGAAACCACCATATTCTTTGCATCTTGTTCCATCTGACTTCTGTTTTAAATTTTCAAGCTGGGACATATGACTCTTTTCAAGTTTGACTCAGAGGGTTTCCAACTGGGAAGACTCTCTGTGCTTTCTACTTCAGTGAGACCTAAGTAGGGCAGAAGTGGAAACTATTACCCATTCAGCTTTCTCATTGTACAAATCTTTTGCTTTTTGTCCTCTTTGGGAATTTATATCTTTTTTATACCCCAGAGGCTAATCTGACCAAAGATCAAATGGTATTGGGTTTTCACTAATGTCTTCTAATATTTCTGGTTTGTTTATTGGAAAAAAAAAAATGTATTCAGGGAATGTCAATAGTAAAAGGAAAAGTTCTAGAGGTTTAAAAAAACAGGTTACACTATTAGATTTCTGTCACTTGAATGATGAGTCAGAGACTCCAGATAACTAGTTTACTTGATTAAGAATTCAAATGAAAAAATCTGTGTAATTTCAGATTATGATGATGTGAAATGATATTAGCTGCGTTTTAAATCTTTTTATTGCAATAAATATCATTACTTACAGGAAGCATCTTTTATAGAGAATTTTTATTTCTAGAACATTATCAGTTTTTCTCATCTGATATCACCATAGAGGCAGAAGGTGACCTATAATTAACTATCTTATTGTCAAAAACATGAGATGCATTATCTATTTTGCTTTGAAAATCTTTTGAGACAGATATAAATATATTAAAGAAGTAAAATATATTAAACAATATAATCATTATAATTTTATATATTCACTTGAGTTTAAATTTCTTAGATTTAAGTAATATCTGAACATTCTCTATGCCATAAAAATATGCAAAGATTTAGTTAAGTTCTGATACTCAAAAGTTCTGACTTTACAGTTTACTTTCTACTCACTCTATCTTTAGTATATTTACATTTGATAATTATATCAAGGATTATATGTGAAAAATTAAATAATACTTATGTATATATACAATGAAAAGATTTTTGCTGCTTTTTCTACAGATCTTGTATTTCTACTTGAACTCATACTTTTAATAAGTAGTATAGTTAAATTTGTATATATACTAATGTGATCTGCATTGGCTACCTCAGGTAGCTCTTAAACTCATTAATTAGTCTTTATTTATCAGTTTATCTTGTTTCTTAGATCTATCTGTAGAACAGGATGCATTGATAATCAGGATCAGATATCGAGGTTACACTTTTGATTGATTCAGGAGACTTATAGTCCACAGGATTGTTCTGTGAGTTTCTGACCTGCAGAATAATAACAGAATATTTTCATGGCGGTGTGTTTTGGAAGTAAAAATAGAATGCCAAACCTTTATATTATAATGGAAGAAATATATATCTGAGAGAATGAAATAAATGAAAACCTTATTTTTCCAACACTAGGGGATACTACTTTAGTTTAAGAACACATTTGATCAATTATACTCCCAACAGTAGGTGGAAGAGGATAATTTAGAAAGAATTTTATATTTTATATGGAGAGAATATATACTTAGTATAATTATAATCAAGCCACCCACTCCATGAGGGCCTCATAACACCACATCCCGGACTTTCTCCTGAACTCGCAGCAGACCAGCCTATCACAGCCTGGCTCATCAATAAATGCTGGATTTAGGCGCCCACCAAGAGCCACATCAAACAAAATATATCATTGGATGACAGGCCTAGCTAGCTTGGGAGCTCTGCTGTTTAATCTGTTTGTCCTATTTCTCCACTTTTTAATCTATTTACATGTTCTTAAACCGGGGTTCATGCTGTAGGAATCTCTCTTCTGTATGTAAAATCTGATGGAAGATGTGGCAGTTAAAGAGACACCTTCAACTCTGACAACTTCCTACAATTATCGTATATCCTACTGACTTCAATATTATCTATATTGAGCTTTGAAGCTCTACTCTTTATACCCACTGGTCCCCAGTGTTAAGGGCAATTAAGAATTTACCAGGGAGACTGCCATCCTGGCTAAGTTGAGACTGTCGTTTAGATTATAAGAAGAGACAAGCACGTAGCTTAACCCGGGTTCGATTCCTCGGCATCCCATCTGGTCGCCCTGAGCACTGCCAGCAGTAATTCCTGAGGGAAGATCCAGATGCGCTCACATAGAGCATTGCCAGTGTGACCCCAAAAAAAGCTCACAAACAAAAGTACGAATTATAGGAAGGATCATACTGATTTTTCCTCAAGCTTAGAATGAGCTAGCCCTTTGTTAGTATACAGAGAACAATTTACTCAGAATCACCTAGTGCAGATATTTAATAAATAGAAGGATCTTCACCAATTTTCTCAGGGTTAGATGAAGCCACTGAAATTAAGATGTGTACTTTATACCAGACCCCTCTCTCTCTCCAGTGTTTCAACATAAGAAGGAATGTCTCGAAAGAAGGATTAGTCCTTGGCATAATCTGTTCAATTAGACCTGGTAGGGTGTGGTACCACCTACTGCTACTCTCCCTCTCTCAGCTGTTTGGTTGATCTCTATTACAGGACCACTCACAAGTTAAGGATTACTTTTGTATATATAAGGGAGACAGACTTCAGGTACTACATCTACTTTTGATGGGACTCTCTGCTAGGATCCTCTTTATTTATTGGTCTCTTTGGTAGAGGAGACTTGGGCCTCTTTCTTGCTGGTCCTAAGATCACAATGGGGCTAAATCTTCAACATATTGGAGTGTGTGGGAAGCTTGTTGTACTATTTCAACCTTTGGAACTGCACTGGACCGGTGAGTTTTCATCTTGCCCCAATGATATAGAAGGAGTAGAGAGAACTTAGGTCCTCATACTGTTAGGGAACCCCAGTGGCTTCCCAACAATACTTAAAATTTTATATTATTACGTGCTCATCTCAGATGGTAATTGGTCATGATTATATTAGATATACATACATTATATCACTTTCTCTTCACAATAGCACTGTATGCAGTATATATTAATTTTTATAAACCTATAGTTTATAGTTTATATTCACTATATCGAATATATCTTTTATTACCAATAATACTAATATGTAATAATACATAACATTATATTATCATAATACTGTATTATGAGTAGCTAACTTCAATACTATAATAAGCTTTGTGCATAAATGTCATTATACTAACAATTTGTAGTCACTTGTAAGGATGTTGCATTCAATTTAATGAAGTATGTTGTTTTTGTTTTTAGCGCAACAGACCAACCACCACTTTTTCATCTTACTTTCTTTATGGGAAAAACTAAATCTCAATAACAATTGTCTTTCTGTAGTTCAGACAATCATGTTTATCAAATATTATTTACCTCTTTGTCTATAAAATACAGCAGAAGTATTTTCCCCAATATTTACTCATCCTTCCTCACCACTTGATCATTCTCTTATCAATAACAGTTATAAATTTATAATGAAGTTTTGAATTTGACCTTATTATATTAAGGCGATTAAATGATGTTTATCTGTGTTACTCAGCTTTCTTTGCCCAGCATTCATTGATACTTTAGTTCTACTCTGCTGCTTACATTGTGAAGTATCTTCTCCTTTTGGAAGCAGATGTGGCCATTTCATCACATAATGTAGTTATGTATACTTTCCTATTGTTCCTGTTTTTCAGAAATCATTTCCTTTTTTTGCTTTTTTGGTCACACCAGTGATCTCAGGACCTTTTTCCTGGCTTTCTTCATCAGACCTCCCTGGCTGTGCTGGGGATCATATGGGATGCCGGGGATATGAACCAAGGTGAGCTGCATCTCAAGAGCAAATCTTCTACCATTTATCAGCTATCCTCTGCCCCTTGTTCCCATGTTTTCATTTGCAAGTTAGCATACCTTTTATTTTTTTTTTTTATTATAGTTATAATATTTTAATTCTTTTTGTAGAACCATATCTTTAGTTCTCTTTGGTTAAATGTGTGGAGAATATAACAGGATAATATTGTAGCTGTATATTTAACTTTCTAATGAACTGAAAGCTTCATTTTACTTCTTATGCCTAAAGTAGTAGCATTATACCATATAGCAATAAGGAGTCATTAAAGGCATTTAAATTTTTTAACACATTTCTCTTTTTTTTTTAATTTTTTTATTTTTACAATTACAAAGATATACAATTAAAAAGTTCATATTTGGGTTTTTGGTCATACAGTGTTGCAGCACCCATCCCGCCACCAGTGCCCATCTCCCCACCACCCCGGTTCCCTCCCCCTCCCCAGCCCTCCTCCATGGCAGGTTCTTTATTTCTTTCCCATTTCTCTATCTTTCTCTTTTCCTTCCTCTCCAGACTATGGATTACAGAACATACATTAAAGGGGTTGTCATGTGTATCCTTTTGCCTCTATTTAATGCTCCAGTTCTAGGTTGGCATTAGTACCCTCGACAATTGTTAAGCACACTGTTCCATTTTCTGTCTTACCTAGCCTCTGACTCCCACACGTTTGTGATAATTTCCACCTTTGACAGGACCTCCTGATATATGTTTCACTTGACCTTGGATATTGGTATCATAATATGTACCTATATATTTATGTTATGCAGATAAATGCAGTCATTCTGTAACTGTCTCTCTCCTTCTGGCTAATTTCAGCTCAACATAATCTTCTCCATGTCCATCCATTTGTAGGCAAATTTTATAACTTCATTTTTCCTAACAGCTGCATAGTATTCCATTGTGTAGATGTACCAAAGCTTCTTTATCCAGTCATCTATTTTCGGGCACTCGGGTTGCTTCCAGATTCTGGCTATTGTGAATAATGCTGCTATGAACATAAAAGTAGGGATGGTGTTTCCGCGCGTATTTTTGGTTTCCCAGAGTAGATTCCCAGGAGTGGTATGGCTGGGTCAAATGGGAGTTCAATTTCTAGTCTTTGGAGGAATGTCCATATTGTTTTCCAGAAAGGCTGTACCAGCCGGCATTCCCACCAACAATGGATGAGTGTCCCCTTTTCCCCACACCCACGCAGCACTTGTTGTTCTTGTTCTTTTGAATATGTGCCAGTCTCTGTGGTGTAAAGTGGTATCTCATTGTTGTTTTGATTTGCATCTCTCTGATGATTAGTGATGATGAGCATTTTTTCATATGTTTTTTGGCCATTCGAATTTCTTCCTTGCTGAAGTTTCTGTTCATTTCTTCTCCCCATTTTTTTGATGGGGTTGTTTGTTTTCTTCTTGTAAAGTTCTACCAGTGCCTGATATATCCTGGATATTAACCCCTTATCAGATGGGTATTGGGTGAATATTCTTTCCCCATTCTGTGGACTGCTTTTGTATCTTAGTCACTGTTTCTTTTGAGGTGCAGAAGCTTTTTTAGTTTCATGTAGTCCCTTATGTTTATCTTTTCTTCTAGTTTGCTTTGTTAGAGATGTTTCATCTTTGAAGATGCCTTTAGCTTCAATGTCATGGAGGTTTTTTTCCTATATTTTCTTCAATGTACTTTATGGATTCAAAGCATACCTCAATAAAATTAAAAGGATAGAAATTTTGTCAGCTATCTTTCAGACAATGATGCACTGAAAAATGGAAGTTAACCGTACACAGAAACAGGGGAGTCAAACCAAACACCTGGAAACTGAACAGCTCACTCCTGAACAACAAATGGGTCATAGAAGAAATCAAACAGGAAATCCAAAGATTTCTGGAAACAAATGAAAAATGAAGACACCAACTATAAGAACTTGTGGGACACGGCAAAAGCCGTGTTAAGAGGGAAGTTTATAGCTCTGCAAGCATTCATCAGGAAACAAGAAAGGGGCCCACATAAATAACCTGACTACACAGCTGAAGACATTAGAAAAGACCAACAAAAAGGAGGCCCAACCCAGGCAGAAAAAGGAAATAATAAAACTTAGAGAGGGAAATCAATGAGTTGGAAACCAAAAAAACAATCCAAAAGATTAATGGAAACCAAGAGCTGGTTTTTTGAAAAATAAACAAGATTGACAAACCATTGGCAAGACTTGTAAGGACAGGGAAAGAGAGAACCCAAATAAACAGAATCAGAAATAAAAAGGGTGACATCACAACAGAAACCACAGAAATCCAAAAGATCATCAGAGATTACTTTGAGAGCCTGTGTGCCGTGGAAACATGAGAATCTAGAAGAAAATGGATCAATTCCTGAAGTCCTATAACCTCCCCACGGCTGAAACAAGAAGACCTCCAATACCTGAATAAGCCTATCACCATTGAGGAAATAGAAACAGTAATTAAAAAGACTGCCCAAACACAAAAGCCCAGGGTCCAGACGGATTCCCCTAGTGAACTCTACCAAACCTTTAAGGAGGACCTACTGCCAGTCCCTTTTCAAGCTCTTCCAGGAAATAGAAGAAACAGAAACACTCCCAAACAGCTTCTACGAGGCACATATCACCCTGATACCCAAAGCAGGGAGAGACAACACAAAAAGAAAGAAAACTACAGACCAATATCCCTGATGAACACGGATGCTAAGATCTTCAACAAAATACTAGCAAACAGAATCCAAAGACTCATCAAGAAGATTATACATCATGACCAAGTAGGATTCATCCCGGGTATGCAAGGATGGTTCAACATTCGCAAGTCAATCAACATAATACATCATATCAATAAGAGAAAAAAATAAAAACCATATGATCCTATCAATAGACGCAGAGAAAGCATTTGACAAGATCCAGCACCCGTTCATGATTAAAACCCTCCAGAAAATGGGAATTGAAGGGACTTTTCTCAAGATAGTTACAGCCATCTACCAAAAGCCCACAGCGAGCATCATTCTCAATGGGGAAAAGTTGAAAGCCTTCCCCCCTGAGATCAGGGACAAGACAAGGTTGCCCACTCTCACCTCTTTTATTCAATATAGTACTGGAAGTACTTGCCATAGCAATCAGAGAAGAAAAGGACATCAAGGGCAACCAGATAGGCAAGGAAGAAGTCAAGCTATCATTATTTGCAGATGACATGATATTATACCTAGAGAACCCTAAACTCTACCAAAAAAATCTTAGAAACAATAGACGCATATAGTAGAGTGGCAGGATACAAAAATCAACACCTAAAAGTCGGTGGCTTTCCTATATGCAAATAACTAAAGAGAAGAAAGGATATTAGTTTTATTATTGTTGGTTCATTATGGGTTTATTTTGTTTCTCTGAAGCATAGGGTATTGAGCATCTTTATTTTAATTTATTTCTAATTTATGTATATTATTTTGTTTTTCCTGCTCAGAGTGTCTAACATTTAAAACACATTAAATTACTTCTTATTGGTTTATTTAGGATGAGTTCTGGTTGATCTTGGCCATCGATCTTTTTTCTTTCTGTGTTGGATTGCAGTGTCTAATGTTTTTGAGGGATTTTTCATTTGTGTTCCTCAGGGATATAGATCTATAATTTTTTTTTTCTTAACGATGTCTCTACTGCTTTTGGTATCAAGTAATGTTTACCATATAAAGCTCTTTAGGAGGGCTCCGATTCTTTTACTGTGTGGAATAACCTGATTATAAGTTGGAGAAGTATGTTTTGTAAGGAATTTGAAGTCACTAATAAATTTATCTGCTCCTGGTTTTGTTGGTGAAGAACTTTCCAGTTACTGTTTCTATTTTCTTGATAATGGTGGCCTTTTCTAGAATCCGCTCTGCTTACTCTTAAATTCAGCTTCTCCTCAAGGTTATAGATGTCAGTGTCAATTTTCATTATGTGTCTGCTCAGTTTTAATACTTTCTTTTTTGCTTTAACCTTACTTTTTCAGATTGTTGCTTGATCTTATGGAAAGCTCTTTATGCCCTTACACTCATTATCTTATTCAGTATCTACTAAAGAATAAAACAGCAAATGATTATAAAGCAGTAATAGTATTTTCTCAATGAATACAACCTGCTACATGCATATCATAACGTATGTATCAGGGTGGATATTTTTAAAACTAACTATTTACACCATATTGAATTTCAAACAAGTTTCCTTTTAACTGCTAATATCTGAATACATTAGATAAAGTTATAATTTTCTTTTATTTGTAGTAACACTTTTATTAATGAGAGATTTTTGCTCATTTATAGATCTGTCAGTCTTAAGCTGGTTTTTGATTCCTGCTATTCTCTCCGTGAGAATTGTGTCTCTGGGAAACCCATTACTTCAAGAAATAAACTGGGTACTTAGCTTCCTTGCAATATATGTGAGTTTATGACCAATTGAAGACAATAATTGATAAAAAAGATAACCACTATTATCTAAATTCATTTAGGAAGTCTAATCAGGAAAAATCTTTACACACTTCACAAAATTTTTTGTTTAATTTTTAACTGACTTTATAAAATAGAAAAGATGAGAACTACCCACCCTAAATCAATACTGTAGTTTACTACTTAGAACAATTTCTATCAGAGTAATTTTGTTTTATTTTATTTAAAAATAATGGTTATAAAAGTTATGTATAACTAACGTATGTTATTGAATTTATCTGCCTCTCCCTCCTATTGGAACTCATAGAGGAATTCAAGTCATTTTGGGGAGTTGGTTTTGGGGCCACACTTGGTGGTGTGTAGAAGTATTTCTCCTGACTCTTTCAGGAATCACTCTTGTAACGGTGGAGACCATATGAGACACTAGGTATCAACCCAGGCAGGCTTCTAGATGAAACCCAGAAGGGCCCTACCTGGAATACTTGTCTCTCAACCCAGCTCCCAGAACACTTGTTAGGGTTATCCTGTATCCACTCTTGTCCTGTCTTCCCGTAGATCTGTCGACTAGCTCGAGCGGGCACCAGTAACATCTCCATATGTCCTGTCGTACCCAGAATATCTTGCAGCTCAAGAACCTGAGCTATCAAATATTCCATCAGGTCATGGGACCAAGGTCTATACTGGTATTGGTATTTGGCATATCAAATCGACACGGGTAGCTTGCCAGGCTCACCAGCCTGCAGGTGAGAATACTCTTGTAGGCTTTCTCTCAAAGAGAGCCTCGGCATTATTAGAGATGTGGCTTTATTCAGCGCAGTCCTCCATGGCTCCTGAAATGAGTCTTATTATACAGATTAACTAGTAGGGCTTATAAATAAAAAGAAGAGGAGGAGGATTGTGGCGCTCCCTCAGGGAAGAACAGGATTCAGACTCCAAGAGACCTGCCTGCTGTGAAGCCAAGGCCCTAACAGTACTGGGGGGTCAGGCAACACCGTGACCGGCAGATGTGGCGGGGGGTGGGCGGATGGGCTGACAGATCTCTAAGCAGTATTCACAATCAAGTAAGGCTGGCAGGCTGTGTCCAGGGCCAGCACGAGGACCTGACTGTCTGATGAAGAAAGGACAAAGCCAGAGGATTTCTTGAGGTTGCTTTACCAATAGTCTTTGTTACTTTGTTACTTTTTTTGTTTCATTTTCATACTCCTACATGAGAACTTTTCTCCAGAGACCTCCTGTCTCTCGAGGGCAGATTCTCTGGCAGGCCATCTCTGTATGGAGTGCTCTGTGCAGGCACCTCTTTTTAGAGCTTCTCTCTCATCTGGAGTCTCTTTCAGAGACACTAACTCTCCAAGGTCTTCTCCCAGGACACTCTCTTTTATTTCTCTGTTTTTGGTCTGGCTGCCTGTGGCCTGTAACCCCTGGCTTTTGCTGCCTGATCTCAGGACTCTAGGCACCAGAGCAGCTTGTTTTCTTCCCTTGGGTCTGGCTATCTCCAGGTTCAGAACCGTGGCCTCCAACAGACTGTTTTCCAACTGATCTTCCCCCCAACAGTTAACATCGCTCTAAAATCAAGTTATAATGACATCATAGCCTGCCTTCTTAAAATCTTTTCTATTTTACAAATGACCTAAATCTTTGCTGTTTTAACCCTCTTTCACTGCTTTTCGACATGCTCCTTCATATCAAATAAAGGGCAAGTCAAGATATCCCTGAATTTCAACAGTGTGTTCTTTTAGCTGTGATGCTTTTCTTTGAATTAAACAAGTGTTTTGTTAAAAACCGCCCTAGATTTGAAGATGTTTGTCATCTATGAACTAAGTCTTGGAATGATGATGACCTTGCAAGAATAATTTAAATATTTTCCAAAGGTTATCTCAAAAGTAATCATTTTGAACAGAAAATATCAAGCAGTTATGTTTAGATAAATGGCACATCACTTTGTCAAAGTGATTGTACAACAAATCTATGACAAATCCAAAAACATAATAATTGAGCTCATTATCCACTGAATGCTCTTTAGAGCTTACTTCAATGAGTGTTAAGAGCAAATATAATGAATACTCTGTTTATTTAGGGCCCAGCATCATCAGAACCCAGCTGCCATATACTAAACTTATCACAACAAATGCAATCCATGTCTTTAATAGTTTTTTGGACTTATATATTTATTTTAATTATTAATCTTAGACCTATACACATTAATTTTATAAACAAAATATAATTTTGGAGAAAATTTACTGATATAAATCTAACACAAATATCTCATTGGTGAATATATAGATTATATTTTGTGAACTATATTGTATAGATTTAAATGTATAGCGATAATAAGTTTTTAAAATAACGATATTGCCTTATAATATGAAATAAGATAATGCTATTGGACCATTAAAATTCCTATGTTTGAATGAACTCTGAGCCCAGTCCTGTGGATTTTTAAATTTTACCTATAAATGTCTTTATTCAGATTAGCTGACGTAATAGAAGTTTCGTAATTTTAAAGAGATTCATTTATCTAGAGATCTTAAAATCTGGTTTTCTCTAACTATACAGTTTTTGCTAATGGTTCATTATTTCAATGTGTGTTCTAATGAACTTTATCTTGCTTGATCTAAGAAGTTAGTTATAGAATATCCCAATTGGCTTCTTACTTTTTCATGTCTAGCCAGTGATAACACACTGTTAGTGCATAACAAAATTCTCTTTTAAAAACCTTAATCCTGAACTGAGCTTGATCTCTGTTTGGGAATGTACTTCATTCGGCCTGATGAAGTTAATATAGCTTCTTAAGTGACAGAATATTCTAGAAGTTTTCACTAAATGAAATATTGATTTAAGCTCTTGCCTAGGATGAACAGCTGGAAAACAATGTTGAAATACACACAATATTCTTATACTAATTTCCAATTGAATCAACTTAAGACAGAACTTTTCTAATATATCCATCATAGACAAAGTGGCATTTGAACTTAAGGCCACTACATGCACAAATAACTTATGGGAATGAAAAATTTTCAACTTAAAGGAAGAAAAATATGTTTAAACTTAAATATGCCTATATGGATATTTATTATAAAAGTCAACAGGTTCAAAGTTTATTATAATCTTGAAGAAGGCAGGCAAGCTAATTTTATGTACAAATTGAATTTAATGCATTCTGACTAAGTAAACTATTTAGAATATTTTCATTGTCCAAAAAATGTCCCAAATATGTAGTTCAAAACCTTGTTAATGCATGATCTATTGCCTAGGAATTAATCACCAGTGGCTGCAGTGTAATGGCAATGAATAATAACATATTTATGATTATCAAAAACTCTGTCCCAAAATATGATCATAAGTATTTGTTAAGAAGATTCTAATTTGCCTCTGCCAATTGGTTTTCAGTTAACAACTGAACAGATTTCACATGATTCTATGGATTACCTTGAGTTCATTTTTGAAGATATTTTGGTTATCCAAACTTACTTAACATTATTTTATTCTATAAAGCATGAGGAAAAAATAATAAGCCATATTATGGTGTTTTACTTACGAATTTATTATAATTTGGCTAGGGACTCCTTATTCGGTCATTAACTATTTCTGAATTCTACGAGTTATCTTTGTTCATATTTCATTTATACTCCTCCTAACATTTATTATATATGCCAAATACCAGTAAAAATTATAGACCCCTCATTCAGGAATAGTTTGGGCTCTTTATATTCCTGGAGCAAACTGAATCTTTGCCTTAGGCTCTACTAGCATGAGACAGGACATATAGGAGATATTACTGAGGGCCCACTCGAAACAAATCGATGAGCGGGAAGACGGTGACAGTGACAGACAGTGATACTCTCTAATTTTTAGTGTTACAGAAATACTTTCTAGAAACTTTATGTTTATATAAGACCAATGTCAGTTAGTGAATGAATATAATATTCATAGTAATATAACAGACAACTCCAATCTCTCTAATTTTTATAATTCTTCACACATAGTAGAATTATAGGACTACAGATATGTGCATCATATATAACTAGCCCTAGTTTCAAATGGGCTATCTTTCTTAAATTTTAAGATATTATAAATTATTAAAATTTCAGTATATTCAAAGTTAATATATCAGAGATATAAATATTTAGCAGAATCTTAAGGTTGTTTTTCTTGAAGGCACAGTGGTTCTTTTTCTATAAGGTGTTGGCTTGCAAGTAAAGTTCATATTTCAAAAATACATATCCAACATACTTTCTTATCTCCTGAAACTACTGAATAGGTCTTTTGTTTGTTTTTTACACTTTTTAGATTACACCCAGCGACTCTCAGAGCTTACTCTTTGGCTCTTACGCTCAAAGAATTTATCTGTCTTGGTGCTCAGGGATCCATATCGGATACCTGGGATCGAACACAGTTGAGCCTACCGAAAAAGAACAAACACCCTACCGCTCTACCACTGTTGCTCCACGGCCCCTGAATAGGTCTTTTGATGTAATTTAGAACTTCATTTCAAACCTGTGTTTTTGGGGCCCTGTATTGATCGGGGACAACATTTTCAGAATATTCTAGATAGAGCCGGAAGTTGCTACACAGCTCTATATTGCCCAGCCGCTCATGGCGTCGGGGAGAGGATGTATGAGTTCTAGCCCTGGCCATACCCTGTAGACCTCTAACAAGCCAGAACGACCCTCCCTCACGCTGGGACCTCAATTTCCACATCGGACTTCCCTTCTCGCCAGAACTCCACCCATGACCAGCCTATCACAGCCCGGCTCAAATCAATAAATGTGAATTCCGAGATGACTGGGAGGTATGCTACCTGCAGCAGAGCCTGGCAAAACTACCGTGTTGGTATTTGATATGCCCAGATACCAGTAACAATTCTTACCCTCTGTTTCACTGACCTGATTAGAATGGTTTTAGAATCTGTTCCTGGAGCAGCTTAAGGTGCCCTTGGGCTTTACTTGCGCAGAGACAGGTCATATGGAGATGTTACTGGTGCTTCGGCTCATCGATGATGAAGCGGAAGACAGTGATACAGTGATACAGTGAATATTTCATATCGGACTTCCAGCTTCTCGTCAGAACTCCCACCCTTAGACCAGCCTATCTTGGCCGGCTCACATCAATCAATACTGGTTTGATATGACTACAAGAGTATGCTACCTGCGGCAGAGCCTGGCAGCGAAGCTACCGTGTCGTATTTGATATGCCAGATACCAATGAAAACAGTGCTACACTGCATTCCCATGACCTGATGGAATGGTTTGAGGCTCTTTATGTTCCTGGAGCAAGCAGTTCGCCATAGGCTTTACTTGCATGAGACAGGTCATATGGAGATGTTACTGGTGCCGCTCGGCTAAATCGATGATGAAGCGGAGGAACAGTGATACGAACGATGATACCCCTACAACAAATTATATATCCATCTGTATATTGTATATTTTGAGTTGGTGAATATTTTTTTTACAGACTTTAGTTTTTAATTTATATGGATGGACATCAGGAAACTTATTTTTTAGATTTTGTAGTAAAAGTAGATTTAGTTTTGTAAGAAAGAAAGTGTCATAAGTAGTGTCTATTATGTTCTTGGCATTTGAGTTTTTGGCTTATTTTTATGTGAGTACAGATGTGTGTATATTTTTATTTTGCCAGGAGATTGAACCTATGTTTATATTCTCCACAGTTAAGGCATTTTCTTAACATCATTGAAATATATCCCTGACGTCAGTGAAATATTTTAAGTGGTACGAATTTAGTGTGTGTATGGACTATCAGTAGATTCTTGCTTTTTAACATCATTTTGAAGGTTAATATCACTCCGGAAGTATATTTTAGCTCCATTTTTCCTTCATTTTGGTAATTGCTTTATCAAAGTTCATTAACAAGACTCACAGACTAGACCTCATATTTACTTTGCGCAGCCGTTCTTTGAATTATCTCACATAGTGATTACTCTACTTTAGTAGTTATGATCTTATAATAGAAAATAGTAATCTCCCAGTTTTGTTCTTTTAATGGTGAAAGTTTAAAATCAGTGTTATATTTGTACCTTCATGTAACTTTTAGTGATATAGTTTTTTGAAATCACAAGATACCTTGTTATTATTTTGATTTGAATTGTGTTAAATGACATTGAATCCTATATTAACAGGATATCTCATGGGACATCTTTCTTTATTTTATCTATTTTGGAATCTTTGTCAGAGTATTTGCAGTTTTCTTCATCACCAGTTTTGCCATTCGGTTTTATTGTTTCCAGTCGGTACATGACTGTAGTGGTCTTATAAAATTTCAGGTATGTTCATTTATGCCTTAAAATTTATACTTATAAGCTCAGTAATTTCAGTTAAAAAAAAGCCACCCAATGGTATGTGCTTGAGATTGATATGTTCCTTAACTAGTCTAAATAATTTTGCCACTGATCGGTTTTATCACAATGGTCATTCGGTAGTTAGTCCTCACTTTTCAGCTCAAATCTTTATTACTTTGATCCTTATGAATTGAAGAATAAATATAATTGAATTATCTGCCTCTGTTAAAAAAATATTTTTCTATTTTATCCACATTTTATGTGGTTTCTGGAAGATTTGTCTCATCTAATCAAAATGTTACTTTAAATTCTTTTTTTTTTGAACTCTTTATTAGATTTATAATCTTTATTCCTGTTTTCAATAGGCATTTTATACTTAAGATCTGCACCTGCTCTAAGAATCTTAATGGTGAAATCTTTAAATTCAACTATTTAGAAAACCATATGGAAGAATCATACCAGCCAATTTAGGCATCTGCTGGGTATGATCTGAATTGAAATTAAACACCTATTAACTGAAACTATTACTGGAAATGGGTAAGATGCAATATTTTCTTTTCACTTTTTAAAAAAGTATTTATAATACTTATAATATAATCTTTAAACTAATTGTGCTATTTTGGATTTAGAGAATTATTGTTTTGAGAGCAGATATTCACCCTTTGAAAACTGGACTTTATTTCTAATTGTTCAGTACATTTTAGTATTTCACAAGATAATTTAAGTGCTGGAATAAATAAAAATAAAAGATTTATTCTTATCGAGAAGATAGTCATTAACTTAGTTATAAATTTGTTTCACCAATGAACATGTGAAACTCATACAACACTACTCCACATGTCTATACTTAACTTTAAAGTACAGTAATATGATAAAGAAAAAAAATTCAAGCAATAAGATAAACAGTTGTGTGGAGTGGGACAAGGTTTTAATGTACTATTTATTATACAAGAAGGTATCCAGACTGTACATCTATTTAATTTCTATATTGAATATTATGGGAGTAGGGACTGGGTGATAGTACAGTGGCTGGACATTTATCTTGCATTCAATAATCTAGGTTTCAATACCACCAACATCTTTATAGCGTTGGTTCCCTGACACTGAAAGTATTTCCTAGGAGTGCAACAGACCAGGAGTAATCCTGAGCATTGCCAGGTGTGACCCCCAAAACCAAAAAAAATATATATTTTCTATATTTATATAAATACTGCATATTCTATAGGAGATTAAATAATAAACAAGCTTTTACCTACTTAAAATTGTAATTCAAGATGAAAGTGATCTTTCTATAACTGTATTATGAAATTTACATTACAATAAATGAAAAGAAAAGAAAACGATTACATTATATTTCATGTCATATATGGAACTTAATAATATATACTTTTCAAATGTCTAAGCTTAGTACAATTATTAATTCTGTCCCTTTTATCCTGATGTTATTTTACCTAATAAAATAATTTTGGTAGTGATTCTCTTATAGCCTATCTGTTTTTTAAAAATAGTTTCTATTGCTTTATTTAGTTTTAATAAATACTAGAGTTATATACACTGATCTTTGAGCAAATCTGAATTCCCTGCATATGTCATGTATTATTGTAGACTGTTTTTAATATGATTGCACTTTTAGGACCACCGCCGGCTATGTTCGGGAAGCTGCAGAGATTACCTTCCTGTGATTCTTAACTGTTGGGAAGGCAGTTCAATGTGTGACCTCTAAAGATATGGTTCTTCTCAGGACAATTGTTCTTAGACACTACATGCTTGCCAGGATTACTCAGGGACCACCTCATAATTCCATCTGATGATACGCCAGGAAGGTACATGATTGCTGAGAATGAAACCATTTAGTTAATGAAGTAAAGGGTCCTATTTACACTTCAGTCTCTAAATGTTTACCCATATTTAAATGACTCCTCCCATATTTAATTTCAGATTTCTAAATTCATTAGGACAGTGTGTTATCAAGTACCCTGTTGATTCATTCTCGGGCTCTGTTGGGCTGGGCATCACACTCACTCTGTCCTCTCTAAAATACAGTGTCAGTCACAAAGGTTCAAGGGACTGGAAACTCACTCTCATCTATCTATCTATCTATCTATCTATCTACCTCCATATCTATCTATCCTAACTCCCTATCTGCATCTGTCTATCTATCTATCTATCTATCATCTCTCCCTATCTATCTATCTACCTATCTATCTATCTGTCCTATCTGTCTATCTGTCTATCTATCTATCTTCTATCTATATCTATCTATCATCATCTGTCCTCTATCTATCTGTCTATCTATCTATCTGTCTATCATCCCATCTATCTATCTCTCTTTGTCTACCCCCAATTGTCTGCCTGGCCTACTACCTACCATCCTGTCTGACCCCCATCTATCAATTTATTTATTTGTTTTTGTTTATCTATTTATTTATTTATTTTTATTTACCTTTTTGGGTCCTTAGTCATGCTCAGGGGTTACTCTGAATATGTTAGCTCCAAAATTACTTCCAACAGTCACTCAGGGACCACTTTATAGGATATCTGGTAAAAAACCCAGGTCAGCCATGTTACAAGGCAGGAGCCCTACCCCTGTACTATCCTTGACCCTCTACTGAGTTTTATAAAATTATTTTGGGTAACAAGGTTTATCAGTAAGTAAGAATGGGAGCCTTCTGCTGATGGTATACCACCATGGCAGAGCCTGACAAACTACCCGTCTTTTATTTGTTATGCCAAGAAACTAGTAACAATTATGGACCTCATTCCATGACCCTGAAAAAGTGGTTTGAGGCTCTTCCTGTCACCCTGGAGACTAGCAGATACCATGCGGCTTTACATTGCTTGACGGGAATATGGAATGTCACTGGCATCTGCCGAGCAAATCGATGGACAGCGGGAAGACAGTGATATGCAGTAGTTGATTCATTATATCATTAGAATGAAAAAGTATACTGATATGTGCAGTCTGCAATGACCAAATTTCAATTTTAACCATACTGTGATACTGTGTGAAAAGAATCTTTACTGAATTATTTAGCCACTCTTCATATAAATAAATACCAATCTATCTAAAATGTTATGGGAATTCCTACTTATTCCACACACATTAAACTATAATCCTCTCCTTATAGAAAATGATCATTATTTGCTGTTTTTTATTTAATTACGATATTTTATATTCTGCATTGTTTCAGATACTACTTGAATATAACCTATTCATATATAGATGTAATAGAAAATTTAAAAGTTAAAAAGTAAAAAGTAAAAAGCAAACATGAAGGAAAATTAACTATATAGTTCACATGTACAGAAGTCTTTAATATATATTATAGAGTTACACAAATATGAAAATCTTTGGATCAATTTTAACCAGAACATAACTTCACTAATGCTCTTCTGCCAACACTTATTCTAAGAATCTAGCATCATTTATTAAAGTTTGAATTTTCTTTGCAATGAATCTTTTTCTCCAGGAGAAAAACCAGGACTAAACCCATGATGTAAGTTCTTTGTTTAAAGTCAGTACAAATATTTCACATAACTTGGAAATGGGTGTAAGTACTTTTAATCTTTGTTTCATAAATAACATCTCTAAATTTGGCTTATGATTTCTCATCTTTATGAGTGAAAAAACATACATTTTCTATCCATAATGCACCAAAAAAATATATAATAATTGAGAATAAACTTCATATTTTCTAAATTAACATATCAGATTAGACTATAACAAATGTTGCCCAATTTTATTAGTATATAGATCAATTTTTAGATAAATAGCTAGATATTTTTCTATCACATTTCTATTTTAAACACATGATTTTACAAAGTTGATAAAATGACTGGTTTATTAAAATTGGTAAAGTTTCTAATTTTCATAAAAATTTGGTAAACCATACAGGTTTTAGAGTTGTCTGGATATAATTCTTCTTACTAAATGTCCTTACTATTTATCTTTGTTCCAGAAATATATATTCTGCTTGGAAGGCTGCAGAAATCGTGCCTTTATTTTAGAAGATATTAATGAAAATATTGAATATCGAGTTGCATATTAGTACTGTGAAAATCTCAACCAAGGGAGGAGAAAAGCCAAGCTGAGTACAAAACCATTGACATCTAAAAATAGTAGTGACAGAATGCTGCAAAGCTGGAGACTTTGAATCCGGTGTGAAGAATAACAGCTAGAACTCACTGAGACATTGCTCAGAAAGGAAGGGGTTCTGGTTCTGTTCATGCCGCCGTTGGCCTCCTCCTTCTGTGAAGGTGAGAAGAAAGAAGACAAATAATTGATCAGGAAACGAAGACAGCAACCAACAATCCTCCCCATAAGCGACTTCCTCCACCGAGCAGTGACCAAGTCTCTGCTGAGTGATTGCCAAATATGAATACATGACAAATGTAAGATCTAATTTGTGTCTTTTAGAAGTGCTTAAATTTCTTTTTATTCTGATAGAAAAGCTATATCAGATGTTTCCAAATGACTTAATAAAGGATTCTGGGATCTCTGTTATCTTTTATGCTGATTCCCTAATTATGTTTCTGTTTCCTTTGTTTTGGGGGGGACAGTTCTTCAAGCATTTCAGTCTCTCTGGTTATTCTCAGTTATATCTGTGAGTCCGAGATTGCAAGAGCAAGCAAGTGGTCCTTCTTTTTTTTTTTTTAAATTTTTTATTTTTACAATTACAAGGCTATACAAATTAAAAAGTTCATATTTGGGTTTTGGTCATACAGTCTTAGTAGCTTTTATCCACGCCCTCAGGTCTTACCTCTCCACCTCTAATTCCCGGTTTCCCTCCCCCCAGCCCTCTGCAAAGCCAGGTTCTTTATTTCTTTCCCTTTCTCTCTCTCTTTTCTCTTTTCCTTCCTCTCAAGACTATGGATTACAGAACATACATTAAAGGTTATCCTGTGTATATCTTTTTGACCTCTCTTTAATGCTCAGTTCTAGGTTGGCATTATTGCCTCTCTTATTATCTTACTGTTTCCCATTTTCTGTCTTACCTGGCCTCTGACTCCCACACGTTTCGTGATAATTTCCACATCGACAGGACCTCTGATGTATGTTTCACTTGACCTTGGATGTGGGTATGAGTGAATTAGCTAACGAGCTGTGATTCCAGGGATTTCCCAGACCACCCAGGATTTGCTGAGCTAAAGGGGTGATCTTGAGTCACCTCAGTGGGGCAGGAGATCACGTGCTGCCTTGAGGATTGAACTGGAGTCAGTCATTGCTCGAGACTCTGCGTACCTCTGTGAACTGGTTCTTTATCCCTAAATTATTTTTGACAATTTTAAAAGTTATTGGAATTTGTGCAATTACATTATAGGTTTAATATGTCATTATAATTTATTGGAAAAGTTCTGATTTATTATTATTATCATTTAAATTTTTTAAAGCAAAATTTAAAATTACTTTTCTGCCTGCTGCTCTCTGAGGCAAAAGTAATTTTAGGAGGAGAGTGAGTCAGGAAGCAACCCAGGCACTGCAAATGCTCCGGGGTTCTCTATTTTACTGATCAAGTATTCTACAAGCGGTGCTTGGGGAATCGCTATGGCATGCCGAGGATCAACTACTCGATTCTGTAATATGTACCGAGCAAATACCCTACCAGCTGGACTATCTCTCTGGCCCCACCAAAGTAATTTTAAAAAGGGAAAAAATATTTGTGGAAGTATAATCCTAACCCAGTTTATTCATTTAAAAACATATCCATGGATCGAAGAACAAGTACAGAATAGGAACTCTTGCCACATGCACTACTGAGCACAATCCAGCACCAATGAAACCACTATCATCACTCAGGTGTAGCCTAGGGGTTCCAGGCATCACTGAGTACAGGTCCTGGAGGGGCTGGGCACGACTAGTGTGGCTGATGGTCCCTGATACCGCAGGGCCTAAGCATCTTTTATCTCTTAGTGTCCTAACACTGAGGAGTCAGATGATTAGCTTAATCATATCAGGGTAATTCCAGCCCTCAATTCTACTTGGCATTTTCTCCCAAATATTCCTGTCATTTTTTTCTCTAGTCAACATTTTATTAGAATGTGTGCAAATATTTGAATGCATATGCTATACAATTTCTTTAGGCTGAACTGTTTTGTTGGGTAATATATTTTTTAAGATTATTCATATACACAAAATACCTTACTACTATTGTTTGGTATTAATGTTTTGATGGCCCCAGCATTATTAAAGGTACTATAATTTACTACTTAGAGCTTATGGCATTTAACCAAAAATAAACAAACCCCGTAGCATTACTGTCCCTCCTGATGACAAGGGTTCCCTCCACCCTTTCCATAGCACCTCCTTAGCAAACTCTGTTAAATATTTTTTATGAAACTGATAGTTTGACTTTCTAGTTTTGTGGAGCTTTAAAGCTATATTTTTACTTTTTGCTTTTTGTCAGCTTTTCTATTCTTATCAAGAAACTTTAGAATCCTAATCAAGTGGACTGCAAGGCACACAAAATTGTAAAAAAAAATTCAGATTTTGGTTCTTTAATAGTAAGTATTAGTGCTGGGTAGATTAGAATCTAGAATAGACAGATATCTTACATATCGACATGCAGTCTTTTATTCTTTCAGGAGTTTTCGGTAGCCAGTAATCAATGACTTTTCCCTTTCTCTTTTAAGTGGTAATGGATGATTTATTAAGGTCTCGTTTCAACCACAATGGTTGGAAATAGTTGGATTTTCCCATTTCATCACGCAACTTCCTTTCTCTCCTTATCCTTCCCTCTGTTTCTCTTTTTTCCTTTTCTTCTCACTTTCACTCTCTTTCACCCCCCTTAGTCCCTCCCCTCTGCTCCTTCTTTCCTCAGCCCTTTCTTCTGAAGCCCTGAAATAGGTATTACAGTACCTGTGATTATTTTGGAGATGATCTCAGAGGAGATGAATTACAGGAAATACGAACAGATAGACATAGGAGTGGAAAAATGAGCTGAGCAAGTGTCGCTGAACTGCACTAACATGACCTCATATTACCCCTGAGGGAACTCTAGTTTATGAACTTCCAACTGCTGGCCTAAATCTCGTCTTATATACATTTCTATTTTAAATTGAGTTGTTAGTAACTAGGAACTGTTGATATGGGGGTAGCATCTCTCTATGACAGTGTTGTGAGCCCAGATGGAAGGACACTCAATGGATGATGGTGCTGAATATTTTATATAATCATACTCATAACAGCATCATAAATCACCATGCCCTATACAAAATTTGAAGAAAATGTAACTAGTCTTCACCATGTACATTTATCTCTTTCTCCATACTGTGATTAAGGTTTTCTAAAGTATGTAGTGAATTGTCTAATCAATTGGGTTGCTGTTTTCTGTCTCCAAAAATGAACCGCTCAGAAGTTAAGATTGAACCCCTTTTACTAATTTCAGCCTTTTGCAAAAAGAAAAGGAGACATCTGTTTTCAGAGAATCTAATAAACATGGTGCTGAAAGATTGTGTTCTCTTCCAACTTTTTTGGATTCTGCCAGGAATCTGCATCACCCCATTTTAGAAAATGCACATGTTGAATCACGATGTGTGCAGTGACATTCAGCTATCACAGATCAGGAGCAATGCTGAGTGGTTTTTAGAAAATACTCAAGTGATAGGCTAAAAGTGAACATTACTATCTGAAGGTACAGAAAAATATTGAAATCCAAGCTTTTGCTTATTTCTTGGTAGGTGTTATATGATTGGGGAAATACTACGGACTGCTCTGGACACTGTGGGAACTCTTTCCTGTGTTCAGACCAATGAATGGTTAAGGTCTTATTTGTGGAGTGCTCAGAGCCTATAGAGGTGCACCCAGCAATACATATCAAATGTGGTGTCGAATCAAATCAGGTTTTACAGCCTGCCGAATGCATCACACGCATAATCCTAGCTGTCTTTTCAGTCCTCTATTTTGTCCGAATTTAATTTATTACTTTGGGCTCTGTTAGTAACCAAATGTTCTTTATCCTTCTATCTTTTCTAATCTATCAGCTGACTTGCACCTATGAAAATAGATGAGTCAATAATGAAAAAGCATGTGAAAAGTATTTTTTTTGTCACCTACAAACCTTAAAAAAGTGAAAATCTGAAGAAATATTTAAACTTGAATATATTTATATTAAATTAAAAGTGAATCAGGAAATAGATTGGACAAGGCTATGAGAATAAACTGGAGGAATTTGCCTTGAATCTTTCCTCTGTCAGAACACTGAGCTATCTCCTTCATCTTCCACTGGAATGCTTTTCTTTTGGATATGCTTGGGTCAACAAGTGCATCAATTACTTTGATTTTCTTTTCATCATGAAAGTACTGGACTCTTATAGTTTAAGTAAAAATTATAATGATTATGGTAACACCAGCAGTATTACATTATCTGT
Organism: Cryptotis parvus; assembly: GCA_021461705.1. NCBI lineage: Eukaryota > Metazoa > Chordata > Mammalia > Eulipotyphla > Soricidae > Cryptotis > Cryptotis parvus. Next base: position 17,489 of record JAJIBD010033728.1, on the reverse strand, counting down.
GCTTTCAGTTTTAAATTATTATGTTTCCTTCTAATTCCCCGAAACATGTTTCTACAAAAAAATAGGTGTGTCAGGCAGTTTATCATTTAACTCTACTTTTTGCACTTAAGTAACTCACTTAGAAAGGAAAACTTCACTGGTTAATAATTAAAAATTGGTGAAAAAATGTTAGAAGGAATTTCATGCAAAAGTTAGGTATTATCGTATACATATGTGTTTATGCATCGTATCACATCTTCTTATATCAATATTATATACATATGTTTAATCACTCTATGCCTCGTGTGAACTATGAATCAGAATAAAAATATAAAAATACCACTTTGCCTATGTTCTGTATTTTGATAATATTGTTACAAACTATACACGAAAACAGACAACCAATGAGATAATAACTGCCTGCCTCTGAGCACTTATGGAATAATATTATGGCTGTTAATGCCAGCTTGACGTATTTCTGTAGCATGCGGGTGTATTTAACCTAAAGAACATTGGTTGGTTTTTAGAACCCAACATCAGAGGAGATAGATGTAGAAAAGGAAATGATATAGCCATGTATATTCTGCAATTTATTGTTTTAACCATTTTTTTTATTTATATCTCTGAGATATAATGTGCAACAATATTCCCATGTTTAATTAGTCATTCAGTGTTCCAACACCCATCCCTCCACCAATTACCCCATTTCCTCCCACCACCAATGTCCCCTGATTACCTCCTCCCTATCCCAGGAGTTAGCAACACTTTGATTTCCCTCTCTTTCTCTCTCTCTCTCTCTCTCTTTCTCTCTCTCTCTCTTTTTCCTTCTCTTACACATTGTTTACTTCATGATGCATTTAGAGGAGTTATCATAACATCCCTTGCTTACTGCATTCAATGCTCAGTCTGAGGCTGATATTATCATTTCCAGCAATTATTAGCACACTGTTCCTTTCTGTGTCTTACCTAACCTCCATGACTCCCCACACTTACATTAGATTCCACCATGTAAATTTATAGTTACGCTGTTTTGCCCTGATATTGGATATTGGTACATCAGACTATTTTTATGTCTTGCACATAATATTATTCTATGTAGACCCGGGGAGAAAACAAAACTACAAAGCCACAGTAGATCCTTCCTCTTAAAAGTAGGAATGCTGAAGGTAAACAACATTCTAACTCTTTGCTCTCCATTTTAAAACAGATCTAATCTTCTCTTGCCAACTCACCCTGACTCCCTTCAAAGGTCTCTCTCTATAATCATTCCTCCATTCTATGTTTAATTCAATGTCAGAATCTTGACATTATTTCTCTCTTCTTTAATAATATCCTTGATTTATATCCCTTGTTTCATTACTAGTCCATTACTCCCTTCATATTTGAAGGTTCCAGCCGCAATTTTACTTCTATATTTCTGGCGGGCAAGGTGCTGTGAACAAAAGAACATTGGTTGGTTTAAGAAACTAGCATAGAAGAATAGATATGAACATTGGGAGGAATAGTATAATATACCTATAATCTTATTTGTTGTTAAGTAAGATCTTTCTATATTTCTATATATCTTTAAATCAGACTAGAAACCAGATTATTTTAATATTTCACATATTTCTATGACTAGAAACCGATTTTATTTTTAATATTCCCCATATTTAACATACTGAACAAGGAACCCTAATATATATGACTATATTCATGAAAAATGTTTTTTTTTCTTTTTAGTATGGCAGCTAGGGTAATCCAGGCATATTGGCGCAGTAGTTACAGTGAACACAAACGACATCATGACCAGATTCTCATATAATCACATTATTTTAAAGTGAAGAAAAGAAAGTAGGGAATTTCAAGAGGCACTTAAATGCTGCAATTCTTATTCAGGTTGGTTTTAATGTCACAAAGATGACCTGTTTATGAATAATATCTGTAATATCACTCAACATTAGTTTATTTATCATATATCTGTAATCTCTAAATTCTTAATGTGTGATCTATATGCATGTCAGCTCATTATAACTCAGTATGGACACTCCCCCATTCATTTTCTGAACTGGCTAATCTACCCTGCAGCATTGAAGGAATGTCTTTATAAGATTGAAAGATATAAATTCTAATGACTAGAGGTTTTTAACATTGGATTCCAACGTGATCAGAGTTTACTTATGATGTAACCAAAATGTAAGAAGAATATGAACAGTAAGGTGTTTAATAATACAGACAAGAACATGGACTCAATGCTTACGGTCATTTTGGTCAGAAAGTCACATTCAGTATGTGAGTAATAATTTGAAATTCTAAGCTAATAAATATTAGCTTATCGGTTGACTAGGAGAGATACATGAGAGACAGGGAGAAGTCAAGGTTTCTCCCAGAATTTAACAAAAATACCTTGAAGAATTAGTCCAGGGAGAGCAGAGCCCTTGCCTTCTATAACATGACCCTGGTTTAATCCCAGGCTTCAAACCCCACCAACTTTCAGTGAGTAATTCTTCAGAGAGTCCAGGGTAAGCACTAGTAAGGTGTTTCTTTAGAAGTCAGAGTAAACTATGAGCAACTATTACTAGTATGGCCTTTAAACCAGCCAAACACACTTATATTTTCGGACTCCTTCTATAGTGGCTACTGTTTATTAGGTAATTGTTTCTTATATGGTTCACAATGAATATACTTGACTATTCTAAAAGTGAACTTTTGTGTATCTGGAATATAGTATAAGAATGGTGGTGGTGGTTGTGAGATAGGATGGATTCAAGGGAAGCTGAAAAAAAATGAAAACTGTAAGTGACTATTTCAGAATGTTCTCTGCTACATCGCGAATAGATGGCATAATCTTGACTCTCCATCCTCCTATGAGTTACGATAACAGTGTTAGCATTCTGTGCATCATATTAAACAACAACAAAAAGAAATGTTTTACTTTTTCTTTATTCTAGTATGTAAATAAAGTTCATTCAGTGACTTTCATTAAAGATTTTTGTATCTATCATAAAATTTGCTCTTTTGCAATTTATAACACACCCTGGCCATTTGGATTTATTTAAAATCATTTAGAAATAAACTCTTTATAAAATTAAAGAAAAAAAGCTTTGGCATACCTTCAACGATTACCTAGGTTTATGACATACACTGGCTATTAAAATCTGAATGCTGAACTTACTAACCATTCTGAGGCAAGGCTTTATAAATTATAATAAAAGATTCTGTGCTAATAGGAAAAGCAAAATGATGATTTCAGGAAGAATATTGTTTGAGAATGTCCACTATTCACTAAAGCCTACATCCACATTTTATTTTTGCCTGTAATCAGACGTTTTGCAGATTTCTTGTATCAGCATGGCACTTTTTCTCAAGTTCTTGTCAATAAAATCTGTGTGATAGCTTTGTATAACACTCCCATGCTTTTCTTTTCTATGACTGAAATAAATTGGCCCCTCTGGAAAACTTATTTGGAGTTATCTTTGGGATTTCTGCAGAGTCTGCAAAGGAAAAATCCTTTCTTAATCCTTTATGTTCAGTAACACTACATTGTCATTTTACTATTGTTTGATCACTGAAAGTTTTTTGTAATAAAGAAATAAACTATAGTTAGTATCTGGTTACGGAATATATATATGTTATACATAACTTTCCAGCGCCAGTGATAGTAAATCAAACAGAATTTTGCCTGCGCTTGAACTGTATAAATGAAAATTGGAAGGAACATGAATAGATGTATATCAGAAGGATTTTTTAAAAAGTGACATATTTATAACATTATATTGTAGAGGTGGCATTTGGAGACTGAAAAAATTCTAAGATATATCTACAGATAAACCACACATGTGTAATATTTTTATGTCATGGATGCTAATACTGAGAAATATTCATTAAGGATTAATTGAGATAACATTTGAAACTTAAAGTTGGCAGATTTTCTAATTATTATCTATATATTTGTATTATATTACCATTTCGATAAAAAATAAGATGGCTGTAAACTGTATTTATAACTCTGAATTTGTGTTATACGCAAAAACACGCTATGTTCTAACATGGTCTAAAGCTTTGTAGAAATCCTTTCTTGGGAATTAGGATGATCTACTGAATATTTGATATGAGTTATTATGAATCACTCTTTGTGTTCTTATAATTTGTAGAGATTGCATCAAAGATCCTTTCATTGCTTACTTTCCTTCTGTATACATGAAATCCAGATATCGATCTCATTACGTTATATATTAAGAAGAAAGTGAGGAGGGTCAGAGAGATAATACAGCAAGTAACGTAAATGAACTTAGTAACTTGTCAACTGATTACTTGCAAGATTGCATGTTTGATTTTGCCACGCTCCACATATGATCCCTCAAGCACATGGACTAAACAAAAGAGGAAAAATACAGAGAAAAAGAATATATAAACTACAGTCCTCCATTTACTCTCACCTTACCCCAATGGAGAGGACCACCAAACTCTGTAGGTCTCATATCATCTTTGAATAATATATGTCACAGTTTGATTCCCAATTGCTAAATGGGTCATAACAGTGCTGTTGCTTTGACCTGCTGGCACCACAGATCTCTGAAAGTTATATTGCTGGAAGGTGGTCCCACTGTAGCTCTGAACTGACCCTATTTGCTTCTTTTACCATAAGCCTGACAGCCCTAGTATTGGAATTTAAGCATTGCCTTACAAAGCCTCATAAAGCTCTGAGCGAAGGAAGAAGAATGAAAAGTGAAAGAAGAAGAAAAGACGAACCAAGAGAGCAAAAAGGAAGAGAAAGAAAACAACAAAGACTTTTCATTATTTATAATATAGCCAGGAATGAATCAGGAAAAAACATTTAAAGAGATTAATTGGTATCTTGGTAGTTCAGAACCTAAAATACACATTTGTCCTGTTGGAAAACAGTTTTCAGAATAGCAAGAACTTAAGAGAGTATACTCTAAATGTGCAATTGGAAAATCAAAAAGAATGTATTATAAAAACACAATGAAAGATGTTATTGGCAGAAAGTTTATCTTCTTGGGGGAAAATTCGTAGGCTTAAATATTAACCTGAATGTTGTTTCTACCACTGACAAAATGGGCTTTAGGATGAGTGTGTCTGAAGGAGAAGAACCCTCAGGAGCAGGATTGGTGCCTTAATCCTGGATGACTCAGAGATCGCTAACTCGCTTTGTCCCTGTGAGGACTCTATAAGGAGACTTCAGTCTGTGAACCGGGAAATGGACTCAAAAATATGTTGGTGCTTGATCTGAGCCTTTCAGTCACCAAGTAGGAAGTAAGAGAAAGAAATGATCTGTATTAAATCACAAGTCTGGCATTTTTGTTATTGTGAACCACTGGGACTGCAATGGAAGTGAGGAAAGATCAATGTTTCATTCTAAATTGGTTTGCATAGGAGAGCCCATATATTGCTGATGTCCTGATGTATTCATAAAAGGTTGATTTTCTGCTATGTCTCCTAAAAGCTTCTGAAAATGGGCTTTTTGCAGATATTAATGTAATTGAAAGAACTTGCTTCCATGTTAAAAGTGTCAAATAAGGGGTAGGAAGACTGAAATCAGAACTGTTCTTAAGGTATTTTTAGAGTTGAGAAAAGTAGTATTTTCACAGTTACCACCGGTTTTTTATTGTGAGAGATAGGGTAATAAGGGAGTTACATCCTAAAACACCAATTCTGAGGGCTGGAGAGGTAGGCAGTAAACTAAGGTGCTTGCTTTTCAATGAACCCGGGTTTCAATCAGGTGAGTTAAATTTTGAAAGAATTGGGAAGGGATATGGTGGGATTATATGAAGGATTTTTAGAAAGTAACAAATGTATGTTCTAGAATGTAGGTTGGAGAAGAAAATGTGTCATAAACTACCCACACGCACACACATACTGAGAAGACTTCAAGATGTTATCCCTGTTTAGGAGTTACGCCCTAAATATACCTATATATGGCCCCAAAACTACAAACCATAAAGAAACAAACAACAGAATCCTCACTCATGAAATTGGTGAATGATCTCTGCCACTATAGTTTTATTTATCCTGAACTGAGAATGAAAACAGAACTCAGTTCTACTTTTTTGGGTAAGTTTTCCCATTTTTATTATCAGGATATGAAACTATATGTAAAAGTCTTGATGGAGTGATCAATGAAAAACAGTGTTAGTTTAAATAGGTATAAATCTAGTGACTTGCTGAACTACTGTCACTTTTTGCATCAGCATCTTCCAAATCCCTGCCCAGAATCTGGGCCAAAAATATTGACGGCAGTAGCAGCCTCTGTTTAGATCCTTTTAGAAATCTCTATTTTAATAGAGAATTCGGCGACCATATGAGTAGGCGTTTGCCTGCGTCGCCCGGCCCCTGTTGGCCGGGTTCCATATGTTTTCCCAAGCACCACCAGGAGTAATTCCTGAGTGCAAAGCCAGGAGAAACCCTTGAAACATTGGTTGTGACTCAAAAGCAATTAATTAATTAATTAATTAATTAATTAAAGCAATATTGGTGTCAGTGGGCCACAGGGTGAAATTAAAAATACACTAAGATTGCAATTATGGACCACTATGAAATACTCATTTTCTGATAAGAGCCAAAAAAGATAAGAAAGAACATTCAAGTTTCAATTTGCATGATGATGTTGGGTGGCCTATATTTTCATTAGGATCTGTGTGTGTTCTTGTCATGTATATTTGTTTCTATTTTAAATGTTAACACAGTGAGGGAATCTATATCACTTTTGTTTAAATATATGATATTTGATTTTATGTGATAGCCATTTAGCTAGTATAGAGACAGAGACAGGTACAGACCGTGAACAGACAGACAGGCGACAGACAGACAGACAGACAGATAGATTTGGAATCACTGTTGGACATCTGCAACTAAGCTATTATTTTTTTATTATACTTCAATAAAAATAAGTAAATTCCAATCCCATTATAATATTTTCCATCCACAGTCTGAAGTGTTTTGTACATAACTTATATCTATAATAGTTAGTATATAGCTCATTGAGTTTTGGCTTTTCATTCTTCCTCCTCATTTAGATAAAAGATGCATATAGAGATCAGTGTATGATTTATTCTTAGCTTTTCCATTTCCCTATTATATGGCTCTTAAACAAACTTAAAAAATCCATCTACTCACTACATCCTGGTTATACTAAGCCAAATTAAAAAAACATTCATTTTTATTTCCTAAGTAATTCCTTCCCTAAGAAAGCAGTATTAAGATAACATTCATCATTTTGGCAGCAAGCGATTTCCCAACCTTTGTGGAGTCAGTTCTTGGAAGCAGATGATACCAATAACCACAGTTCTTATAATCTCACTGCCATCACCACAGGGTCCAGAGCATTGAGATGATGTGCTGCTCCCACTGAATATCTGTAGAGAGGGGTTCCATGTTCTTTTTCCTCCCTACACCTTCGAGGCCAAAGATAATAATAATAACGCCATCTTAAATAATAGTGTTTAAAACATCATCCTTAACAATATAAATTGGGAATAATTACACTTATCAAACTTTTTTAGTGCAGGAAAAAAACTTCCTTCACTCCTTTACCCACTCCATTTCTCTCTCTTCCTCTCTTCTTTTCTCCTTACCCTCTCTCCTCTCTTCTTTTCTTTCTCTCTTGTTCTTTTCTTCCTTCCTTGTTTTCCTGACTGCTTTTAGCTGCATTTAACATTCTTTAAAGATCACTTTATTATACATAAAACGCAGTTTCATTTTTTTCCTTTAGTTGAGTACTATCATTGGTTTATGTACTCAGCTTTTAATTTACCATCTGTAATTTGTACTTGGATTGGTTACAACCCGAAACTACTTTTTGTCACGGTGTATCATCAGAACACAGATTAACTACATATGTATTGTAAATTAATTACTCTTGTTTTTGGGCTAAATAAGTATATGGGCAAATTTCTGGAATATTGAGATAGGGTTCCTTTAAAGTTTTGCATAACATGCCTACTACTTTCTTTTAGAGACTAGAGCATCACCTATGTGAATGAGTCACTGCGCCTCATGAGTCCAGCCACTACTTCTAGGTGTTTTTGTAGGTCAACTACACTGATGATGTGTCATTGCCGTTTTGATTCACATTTACCTGTAATAAGTGACAATTATTTTTGATATGTTAACTAATCATCTGTATGTCGATTAATTACATTTATTTATCTCTTCTCCACAGCTGGATGGAATTGTTTTGTGAGGGTTTTTATTAATCATTGTTATGTGATGTGTAAATATTTCTTTAATGAAGCTGTTTTATTTTAGTGACAAAATTAAATTTAGGTTCACAGTAATTTTACACCTCTTCTGGTTTTAATCCCATATGCATTTATATAAAATCTTTGTTATAATGATGTTTATAGTTACTTTTCTAATTAATTATATTATGCACAAAATTTAACATATACACATACATATCACAGTAGTGAAATAGTGATGTACAGTAGAGGAACAAATTTGTTTTTCTGATTCCATCAGACATCACTTTTATTTATTATAAACTCAAAATCAGTAGGAAATATTGAAGAAAGAGCAGAAGAAAGGAGAAGAGAATGATGAAGAGTTGAGGAAAGAGAGGAGAGCACATGCCTAGTTCCAGAAGAAGTTTGCCTTTTATACTGTATTTTGCTCCCTGTTTTCTGCCTCTATAGGTAACTTATTTTCTAAAATTATGCTTTCATTTTTGTGTAAAGCAGATATTATTAAGGACGTAAAATGTTTTCTCTATATTTATATAAATTTATCTTAATAATTCATGAGTTCTACTGTTTTCTATCATAAGTGGTGGCATGGTGCCATTCATCTCCACATTGTTTTCTACATGTAACAGTATTTATATAGACATTTCTCTAGAACTGACTAACACCTAGAAGTTCATTCAAAATAATATATCTTATGACATGATATTTATTTTTAAAAACTTCAGGTACCTTGATATTATACTTAGGAGGGATTGCCTGACTAACATTTTTTAGAGGAATCTGAATGTTTTATACTGTGCTGAATTTATTTAGACAAAATTAGTTAAATAATGGTGCCAGGATACTGGCCTCCCTAATATGGTAATTTATATCTCCACCGTGTTTTCCTAAATGTGTTGAATTTTATTTTATATTTAATCATTTTGAAAATTAAAGAAATTGTTTTTTTTTGTATCTCTTTCCTTTTAGTTTTAGAATGGGTCCTGGAAAATCAAACATGATAGTGATTGTTTGGCCGTGCGCCACTAAGGGGTACATGGATTCTTTTCTGCTTGCCATGAGGAAGGAATATAGCGAGATTCCGAAACTTGTTACATGAATCTTTAATTCTTCTTGCAGTTTTAAGAGTGTCACTGTAAAGATTCAAAAAACTGAATTATTGGGCCATTAAACTAAGGACTAAGATGTTTTATCTTCCTAATAGGATACTTTGAAGAGAATCTGGTTTGGTTTTGATCTATATTATACTATTGTGCTTTAAAGGTACTATTGACAGTTTGGAAGGGTTTTTTTTTCTGAAAGAAACTGGCTGCAGCTCTGAAAGCTATTAAAAGTGAAGAATCTGAAGAATATGAAGAAATAGGTTGAAGGATTTTACATTTGATGAAGTGAGTATTAAAACTCATACAAATATTGGTGTGAAATATTTTCCAGTAGATTTGGAGGCTAAACCCGTTTCTAAATGTGTTTATCCTATTGATGTGATATTGCAGGTTTTTCAAATAACACTTGAGAAAGTATACCTTTAATTTCTTAATGTCCTTACTTGCTCTGCAAGTGTTTACAGTGTAAAAGTGCTTGGGATCTATACAAAAGGGTTCCCATGCTTGACCTTCAAAATTACATAAATGCTATTCAATGCTCAGCATTAAAAATATATGATCTTTCTGTTTATCTGGTCAACATTTATTTTTTTTTCTTTTTGCTAACAATTAAGCAACTATGTCGTAAATTTATACCTCGTTATTTCAGCAAAAAGTAGCAAATTACACATTGACCTACTACTTCTCCATTTATAGACCACCAAAATGAGCATCCTTCTGGCTGAAATTTTTCCACATTCTTCATTTTCCTTATTCTCTCCACCTTGTCTGAACAGTCCCACACTTCCACCGACAGGGGTGTAGAGCCACCCCTGAACTTGCATTCTGTAATATTCAGAACTCCATAATAATTGACCATTTAGCATTTTTACTCATTTTGAAGAGGACTCACATCCCATATCTTTCTGCTAATATTGTCTATATTCTATTATATAATATTCTGAAGTAGTCTATTTAAATTAATTAAAATATGGACTTAAAAGTTTATTCTATTGCTATCAAGTAATGAGAGTGTGATGAACATAGGTATGCAGCCCTATTATCACTGAAGATTGCTATGAAATTCTTATGCATATCTTTTTTCTTTCATGTTTATATTTATCTTAAAATAACTCAGAATATATCTTGTTCTTTTTATGATACTCTCAAACAGAGAAGTATTTCTAGATGATTTTAAAAGCAAATTTACAGTCCTATCAGCAGCTATTAGGTTCAAAACAAAACATGTTTTTATATTTTGCCACATTGAAAGGTCTATAGTATTATTTTAAAAATTCTGCCAATTGCATTTCCTCCATAGTATTGATTAATTTTTTTATACAGCTGAGACTAATATCTATTTTGCATCATAACTGTTATTTTAGTTAGATGATATATATTTGTATTATTGATTTTGGAGGTTCTTTATATATTCTGAATATTTTCTATATATGTTTGATTTAATATAGCAAAGTATTTTACGAATATCATTGCTTTATCATTCTTAAATATTAAATATGTTATATGTTTCTAAAATTTTTATACAATATCTTCTTTAAAATTCTGATAATTACTTAACCTTGCACTTTATTTTACTGATGTTTTGAATACGAACATTTTTATTTTAATTTACTTTAAACTCAATATAGAAGGTTTCTAAACTAATGGAGTTGGCACAAGAATACAATTGCGCTGCACCTGGAAATGATTTTGGGTGTAGCATGAGAAAATGAATCACGTCCCTTCTCCTGTCCGCTTTGTTTAGCTGTCTCCTTGGCTCAGTGATTTGTCTTGCAAAATAGAGTGCAGTGGCTTAATTCGTCATGACATTTGTATATAGGACTATCTGGGCTTTTATTTTTTCTTGCATGTATCACCTGGGCAACTCCCAGTGGAATGGTTATATTTTAAGTTTGATATCATCCATCAAGATCAAAGCTGTATAATCTTATTCAGAAAGAATTATTATTTCTAAATATCCTGTTATTATTGCTTCTTCTTTATTATGATTATTTATTATTTTACATTCTGTATGTATACTAAAATATTTCTTAAATTACTAAATTCACTTGTGCCAATTGTCTTCCGTTGATCATGGATTTGCCGAGCAGGCACCAGTAACATGTCCATACATCCCACCTGTCATACTATTGAAGGCATCTGCTAGCTCAGAGTTATCAAAGGAGCCTCAAACCATTAAAATGGATAAATGGGAATGAGATCTACATAATTGTTACTAGTGATTTGGCATATCAAATATGACACATGGGTAGCTTGCCAGGCTCTCAAATGAGAGGTGGGATATATATAGTCACCTCTAGCGCAAGTATTTATTGATAATGACCAGCTGTGATCTATCTCATTCTTTTCTGGTGGTGGGAAAACTGAAGGGAATCTGGATATTGGGAGAAGTACTAAAGTGCAAATTAAATTAATTAATTTTTAAATTAAGCTATTCAATAATAACATTAGATTAAATTACTTGTATCCGCTTGTCTTTCTACATTTTCTGTCATCAGTTTGCTCGGCGGGCACCAGTTACGATCTCCATGTAATCTATATATTCTGATGAAACCAGGAAGACGTCTACTGGATTCAGGAACATAAAAGCCTTAGAAAAGACCATTTCATCAGGTCGTAGGAATAGAGATCTATAATTATTTACTATTATTTAGCATATAAATATGACTTGCAGGTAGCATGAATTTGCTCTTTATATAAAATATAATAATTTATATTATGCTCTATAATATTTTATATAAATAATTTATTTAATATTTGTATACAATAAAATTATATGAATTTTATATTCATACATATATTTATATTTCTTGTGTATTTATATATAGAGAAAATATAAATAAATATTATAAGTTTATATTTTATACAATAATTTAGATTAATTAAATGATTTATATAATTTATAAAATTAATAAAATAATTTAATAAATTAAAGTTTAATTTTTTCAAAGAATGTTGATTTTATTTTTGTCTAGAAACAAGTGACCCAATGAAAGGACTCATTCAATACCTGGTGAAGCGAGTTTGATTATTCCCCTGAAGGCTTGCAGTTATTCCAACTACAGTTAAGGTGAATCTTAAGTTAACAATAAATCTACTAAAATATTGTAGCTGGTTTCCTTTTGTCTATCTTCCACCAAAGCATATCAATTTTATTTTATGTTTTAATATTTTTGTATACTACCATTATTAGAATATACAATTACAAAGATGTTTATAAGATGTTCATGTTTAGGTTTGATCATACAGTGTTCAGCTTATCACTCCACCGGTACCATCTTCACACCATAATAATGTCTTGATTTCTCCTCCTAGACTGCCTCTGTGGAGGGTTCTTTATATCTTTCTCTCTCTCTCTCTCTCTCTCTCTCTCTCTCTCTCACTACTCTCTCTCTGTTTCTTCCTTCCCATACATTATGACACAATACCTGTATGTTAAGAAGAGTTACAATCATGTGTATCTTTTGCCTTATATGTTAATGTTAGTTCCAGGTTGCTATTGTTTTTGTGACAATTGTTATTACCTTTACTGTTCCATTTCCTGTCTTATATAGCCTCTGACTCTACATGTTTAGGAAAATCTATTCCACTGACAGACCTTCTGATCTCAGGTTTTACACATGACCTTGAATCAGTAGTATCTGTATGCACTAGATATATTTATGCATCACCTGTGCTACAATGCAGTCATTCTATATCTGTCTTTTCCTTCTACTGTTTAATTTCACTCAGCATGATACCTCACTAATACCTTTCCATTCATGAGCAAATTTCACAACTTCACTTTTCTAACTTCTGGCGGAGATTTTAACAATACTCCTTACCCAAATCATCCCAGTTCTCGGGGCCACAGTTGTTTCAGATTCTGGCTATTGTGAATAGTGCTGCTGTGAAATAAGTGCAGATAATTATTTCTTTCTATTGTGTTTTATTTTAAGATTTTTTTTTTTTTTTGCTTTTTGGGTCACCGGCGATGCTCGAAGTTTCTCCTGGCTCTGCACTCAGGAATCACTCCTGGCGATTGCTCGGAACCGAGATGCGGGATTCGAACCGAGTTGTGGCATGAGCTAGCCGCGTCTGAAATGACAACCTACTCCCGCTGGGCTATCGCTCGGCCTCATTTAAGATTTACATTTATTTCCTTTTTGGGTCATCAGCGATGCTCAGGGTTGCTCTGATTCTACCTCAGGAGTACTTAAGGGGACATAGAGAGATGAATTAGACCTGGGTTGATCTTACAAAACTCTACACCTCTACCTACTAGCCCTCAAGATTTTAAAAATATTTAATATACCATATAGAATATTATCTAATTACAAATCATACAATTAAAAAGTTCATATTTGGGTTTTTGACTTCCCAGGTATATCCCCGGGATGGCAATGCGTTGGGTCAAATGGAAGCTCAATTTCTAGTCTTTGGAGAATGTCATGTTGTTTTCCAGAAAGGCTATACCAGTCGACATTCCTACCAGCAAGGATGAGAGTCCCTTTTCTTCCCATCCCGCCAGCACTTCTTCATTCTTTTGGATATGTGCCAGTCTCTGTGGTGTAAGATGTAAGATAATTATCTCTGTTGTTGTTTTGATTTTATCTGATGATTAACTATTAATGATAAACATTTATACTTCTCTTTCGCCATTTGAATTTCTTCCTTGTTGAAGTTTCTGTTCATTTCTTCTCCCGACATTTTAATTAGAAGCTTCAGTTAATTTTCTTCTTGTCAAGTTCTACCAGTGCCTGATGTATCCCAGATATCAACCCCTTATCAGATGGGTATTGGGTGAATATTTTTTTCCCCCATTCTGTGGACTGTCTTTGTCTTTGTTTCCTTTTTGGTGGAAGACTTACTTGAGTTTTCATCCATGGTCCATATGTTTATCTTTTTCTTCTGATTGCTGACTAAGTGACAGTGTTTCACCTTTGAAGATACCTTTAGCTTCAATGTGGTGGAGAAGTTTTCCTACTATTTTCTTCAATGAACTTTATGGGTTCAGGTCTGATATTGAATCTTTAATCCCATTTGATCTGATTTTTGCATGGTGTTTGACAGGGTCCAAAATTCATTTTTTACCAAAACAAAATGAATGAATAGTAAATCAACGATCAACACACTAGTCCTATCTCTATATACCTAATCTCTGATTTACTTAATATATTAGAATTCAGATCACTAAACCGTCTTCCTGGTTCTTGTTTTGCCTGACACTTGAATATGGTGTCACTTATTTTTGTATCCCACAAATTAGTACCACCAAATCATTTCTCTATATCTGCCACTTTTCCCATTCAGAGTACTAACCAGGCCCAACCCTCTTAAAGCTTCTGAGATCAGCGAGATCAAAACTTATTTAGAAGTGGGTATGGGCCCATCCTGTCACTTCACCATTCAATTTAACTCAGCACGAAGTATTCTCAGCGACCATCCATTCTATGAGTAAATTTCATGACTTCATTTTCCTAACCAGCATCCCATTCCATTCCATGCCATATATTTATAGGGAGATTTTATAGCTTTTTCTTTCCTAACAGCAGCATAGTATTCCATTGTGTAGATGTACCATGGTTTTCTTTATCTAGTCATCTGTTCATGGGCACTCAGGTTGTTTCCCATATTTTGGCTATTAATGAATGGTGCTGCAATGAATATAGGCTTTAGATGTAGTCCTCTTCACTCTGTGTTTTGCGTGTTTCCCAAGGGTATATTCCTGGAGTAGTATTGCTGGATCCAAATAGACTCAATTCTATAGTTTTGGAGGAAAAGTCCTCTTTACATTGTTCCAAAAGTTGGATTAGGTGATTGACATCCCCACCAACAATGGATGAGAGTCCCTTTCTCCTATTACCTTAGCCTTACTAGTTTGTTCTTGCTCTTCTACAGATATGTGCCAATCTGTATGTGTAGTGTGAATGATATTTCATTGTAGTTTTTTTGTTTGCGTCTCTGATGATTAGTGATGACAATTTTCTATATACTTTTGGCCCATTTTATTTCTTCTTTTAGGAAGTTTCATAATATCTTCTCTCATTTTTTGTTGCTTGTCTCTTTTTTTTCTTGTAAAGTTCTATCAATTGCATATATATCTTGGATAGTAACCATATCAGATGGGTATTGGGTGAATATTTTTCCACTATTAAGACTATCTTTATATCTTAGTCACTGTTCCTTCTTTTGAGGTCTGAGTTTAGTTTCATGTAGTTTCAACATGATCTTTGCTTCCCACTTTCTTGGTTATTGGTGTTTCATCTTTAGAGATGTTTTTCCTTTCAACCTTTGGAATATAGCTCGACACTGCTATGTATTTTGTGGATTCATGTCAATATTGAATTTTTAATCCATTTTGATCTGATTTTTGTGCATGGCGATAAGAATCTGGTCCCAATTCTTTTATTAAATATTTTATTATATATTTTGAGATATACAATTGCTAATGTTGTTCATAATTTAGGGGTTTAGGTCACACTAGGTTCAAGCAGCCTGCCCTCCTACCAGACCATACATTTTTCTACCAATGTCCCACAATTCCCTTCCCCTCCACCAGCTTGCCTAAATGGCAGGTTCTTTATTGCCAAGTTTCTCAGAATAACACAGCAAAAATCACATCTTAAAATAATAAGTGAACCATTCCTCTCTTAACCTATATTACTTTCTATCTTTGCCAAAGTGGGGAAGCCCATGTTCTCGTGAGCGCATTTTTTCTGTTTTTTTCTTCCCGTCCATATCTTTCTAAGTAAATTTTTAATAACAATTTTTTTCATAAAGAGTAAAATGATTTTCTAATTCTTATATCAATTTTTGTATTTTCTTGTCTTATTTTCATTGCCTCTTTCAGATTACAATGTTGAATAAATTTGATTCTGTTGGCAATTATCTCTCCCCCATCTGGTTCTGAAGCTTCAAAAGGAAAGTTTTCCATTCATTCTACCATAGCCAAGGTATTTAAAAATCTCTTGCAAAAACTTTTTATAACACATAAAGGAAATTACCCTTCCCTTTTTATAAAATATTACCTTCTACTTTCAAGACAATGTTTGCATGATAATGATTCTATGTAATTTGTCATTTTATTGAATACTCATATGTAAATTTCATTGATACTTTTCTAACATGTTTTTATTTTTAGAATAAATCAAAATCAACCTAACTGTGCTGTATTAATTTTATAATACCATTTGAATTTAAGTTTGTATTTTTAGCACAGCTGATAAGTTTCACCAAAACCGGCCCATAAGATCAAAAATGGAGCACTTTTATAAATCTTTTCAAGATTGGCTAATACACGACATTCATGAGTGACCTTCACCCACCTTTTGGCTCACCTTTGTCACCAATAGAGTTCTGGGAGTCCTGATCATGCTCAGAACACAATTAAAAGTTAACTGTGATAGTAGAAGCTGATTCTATCGCATGTATGTGTAAATAAGTAAACGTAATAATACATATATGTTTCAAGAATTATTTATATTTTTCAAAATTATATAATAGCGAAAAATTTGTCAACTGTCTTTAAAAAATCTCACTATAAGTGTGGGTTTCGCTAAGTCAGCTTTCTGTTTTTATTATATTTTCCTCCTTTTTGATGTTATATTGATTTTTATTTTATGACTTTGGTCCAAAACCAACAATGCTCAGGAGTTACTCCTGGCTCTGCACTCAGGAGTACTCTGGTAGTGTATGGGTGTGAATGGCGCTCTCTGAGTTTTTCTGTAGTGTGCGTAATAACGCAACCTGTTTTCATGCTCCAGCGTAGAGATACTTAAATACTCTTATACTCATTTTAAAAATTCTCATTATGTTACTGAATTTTTAGTAAACACAGGATATCTTAGTCTTTAACTCTAGTTGGCCACTTTAATTTCAACAACTATTTTCACTTTTATATACATAGTTGTAACTTTTTTGGCTTCATTAATTAAGTGATAATATTTTCATAGTGTCCATTCAACATTACTTTGTTTTATATTTAGGAATTGATTCTGGAGAGTATGTCTATAGTTGGGATTGGACTTTTATATTTAAATTATTTTTATTAATTAAAGTATATTATTTGAACTGAAGAATATAATTACA
Organism: Cryptotis parvus; assembly: GCA_021461705.1. Classification (NCBI taxonomy): domain Eukaryota; kingdom Metazoa; phylum Chordata; class Mammalia; order Eulipotyphla; family Soricidae; genus Cryptotis; species Cryptotis parvus. The sequence goes on along the minus strand of JAJIBD010033728.1, from coordinate 154 downwards.
TGGCGATATACCTGTACTCTTTTTTGCGAGTTCATCTAACTTCTTTTAATTGAATGACTGAGATACAGTTACAAATTTTGTTCACCGAGCTGGTTCAGTCTACAATGTTTAGCTCCATTCCTTCACCAGTGTACATTTCCAGTGCGCCATATCC
>JAJIBD010033727.1:0-31101 GCA_021461705.1 Cryptotis parvus | reverse complement strand
CATTTACTGATGAAACTTAAAGGGGAAAGATCAGGTTTTCTCTTGGGTGGAGTTCTGAGGAACTAGAGTCTGGATGTTGAGAATGACTGAAGGCATGATGTGTGGGTTGCTCGGCTGCTTGCTAGGATTGCTGGGATGACAGTATCAAGAGTATTAACGGTAACAATACTCAGGTCACACCTTAATGAATATAGACATAAATATTAGCAAAATGAACCCAAAAAAATACATTGAAAAAAAAACATAGTGGGATTTATTCCAGGCACTTTAGGGATGGTTTGATATACGTAAACAATGCATTCTACCTTAATGATACAAAGAAGATAAAAACTATAGGATTATACAATCAGCCTCAGATAAAGCATTTTGATTACTTGAATCCCGTTATTCATCGATTTGCTCGAGCGGGCGCCAGTAACATTTCCATTGGACCCTATCACGCGCCAATGTAGCCCAATGGCATCTGGTTGATTCAGGAATATGAAGAGCCTCAAACCGTTCCTTCAGGGTCTTGACAAGGAAGTCTGACCATCTTGTAGGTGGGCGGCCACGTGATCTTTTGACATCCCGTGGGATCCAGTCGGTAATGGCTCTAGTCCAGCGGTTGTCTCCAAAACCGCATTACATGTCCAGCCCATCTGATTTCGATGCCTTGGCAAACGAGACAGCGTCCCTGATTCTGGAATAGCGACGGAGGTCAGAACTCCGGATTCCTTCTCTCACTTGAGTGAGGCGTGATATTCCAAGCATAGCTCTTTCGATTCCTCTCTGGGAGACCCAAATAGCATTCTCATCCTGCTTTCGTAGGGCCCAGGTCTCTGAGGCGTATGTTAATGCAGGGAGAACGGTGGAGTCAAAGAGATGTGCCCGGAGCCGGAGGTTCTTTGTCCTTTTAGCTATTTCTTCGATGCCTTTGAAGGCATTCCATGCCGCTCTCTTTCCTCCTGCGCAGCTCAGGTTTTAGGTCGCTCATCATGTTGACTTCTCGACCTAGGTACACATAACTGCTGCATTCAGAGATGTTTGTTCCATTGAGAGTGAATGGGGCCTCTGGAACTAGTTCATTTTTCATGAACATGGTTTTCTTTTAGATTCAGCTGTAGACCTATCTTTCCACATTCTCGGTCGAAGTCAGCCAGCATTTGTGCCGCTTGGCTAATGTTTGGTGTTATTAGAACGATGTCATCAGTGAAGCGGAGGTGGTGTAGTTGCCGACCATCTATCTTCACTCCCATTCCTCCCATTCTAATTGTTGCATGATGTTCTCGAGGGTGGCGCTGAAGAGTTTTGGTGAAATGGTATCACCCTGCCGAACCCCTCTTTTGACATCAATGATCACTTCTTTGTAGAATGGTGAGATCCTGGTGGTGAATCCATAATACAGCTCACGAAGGATCTTGATGTATTGGGTTTGAACACCCTGTTTGGCTAGGGTTTCGATGACTGCTTCAGTCTCCACAGAATCAAAGGCTTTCTGTAAATCAATGAACGTGAGACAGAGCGGCATCTTGTACTCCCTACAAACCCTCAATGAGCCTGGTTACTGTGTGGATATGGTCGATTGTGCTGAATCCTTTCCGGAAGCCTGCTTGCTCGCATGGTTGTCCTTCATCTAGTGTTCTGCTAATCCTGTTCAGGATGACTCGTGTAAACAGCTTGTAGATGACGGACAACAGGCAGATGGGGCGATAGTTGCCGATGTTGTGAATGTCTCCCTTCTTGAACAGTAGAACTGTCCTGCTGGTTTTCCATTGGGAGGGCACCTTGCATTCGGACAGGTAGCGTGTGAAGAGCCGAGCTAGTGTATTGATGAGTACCGACGGCAGATTCTTCAGGTGTTCGGGTCTGACTTTGTCTGGGCCTGGTGCTGTTCCCTTCTTTACCGATGAGATGGCATGTCGGATTTCAGAAGGGAGAACGTTGGGAATGACATATCCATCCTGTGGAATTTGGTATGTGGGCAGGTGGATGTGGCTATCAAAGAGATTTGAGTGGAAGTCACGGATAATCTTCTCCATTGCCTTTCTGGAAGATGTGATAGATCCATCAGGGCGTCGGAGGGCAGTCATCTTGGTCTTATAGTTGGCGAAGGACAGGCGGGCGGTGCGAATGCTTTTCCCGGCTTCTGCTGCATCTTCCAGTATTTCTGCTCTTCTGTCTTTGAGGTCTTCTTTTATCGCTTCTCTGCACCGCTTAGCAAGCTTGGACGTTAGCATTTGGTCTCCTGAGGCTCGCGCCTTGCCACGTTGGCGAATGAGCTCAAGAGTTTCTGAAGACAAGCGTCCTTTTGTGTCTTTCTCTCTCTCAGCATTCTTCGCACAATCATGGAGGTGCTGGAACCAGTCGGTTGTATTCTTCATCGATGTCAGCCAATGATGGTATCTTCCCATGTTGCTGCAATGGTGCCAAAGAGTTCCCAGTTGGTGGTCGTTCTGGGAGTTTTCTTCTTAAACTTTGCAGCCTTTTCTCCCCATTGTGGGAAGTAGAATTTTGCACGAAGGAGATGGTGGTCCGATCCTGTTTGGAATTTGGGGACGACAGCAACATCGGTCAGACAAAACCGTCGATTGAAGATGATGTGGTCAATTTCATTGTGGAACTGTCCTCCAGGAGATTCCCATGTCCAACGTTTCGCTTCAGCCTTCTGGAACTGTGAGTTCCCATGAATGGTCTTGGTGGCCATGATGAACTCAGATAGTCTCTCACCCTGTTCGCTCCATTCTAGGCCATGGGTCCCGATGTGGAGTTCTTCAGCCGATCTTCTTGGTCCTATCTTGGCATTAAAATCACCGACTATGATCTTGTAGAAGGTGTGATCTTTTTTATAGAACTCCTCCAATTCCATGTAGAATTTCTCAATTTCATCTTCTTTGTATGTGGATGTTGGTGCGTAGGACAACGAAGATGGAAATTGCTGGCAGTGGGCCACATCTCTTCAAGTGCAATCGCCCTATCCGGTTTGTTAGGCATTCAAATGAATCAATGTTGATGGCCATGTTCGTGTTGGACAAGGACACCAACGCCACCGACGCCCTCTTTCATTGCATGTTCCAAGGAACAATTCTTCTCCGGTGTCAAATACAGCATGATGCAACTGACGCCCTCCCTCGTCTCAGTCAGACCAATGATGTCGCATTTGATCTTCTGCGCTTGCACCATCAGATCCTCAATATATGCTTCCGATGCCAGCGCACGTGCATTGAAAGTACAGACAGTCATTTTAGTCCTTCTTCGCTTTGGCAGCCTAGGATGGCGGTGAAATTTTATCAGGCACTGCTTGTTTGCCTTTCTTACTGCTGCCGTATTAAGGGCTCTTTCGGGGTCAGGAAAATAAACATTTCTGTTACTGGATTTGGCATATCGAACACGCATCCGACAGCTTGCCAGGCTCTGCCATGCCGGCACTATATTCTCATTACTTTGTGGGTCTCTCTCAGAGGGGTGGGTAGAATATTTATGGTATGGTATAGTAGCATTTTACCAGCTACCATCTGTGATTTTTAAAACTCTCAATAACATATAGAAAGGAGGAACTTGATTCAATATAGTTCATCCTGTTTAACCACAAACCACAGCCAACATCACACTTAGTATGTAAAGCTGATGATTCTAGGATTGGGCACAGGACTAGGCTGCCCAGCTCATGACAGAACAATGGAGGGTCCTAGCCACAACAACTAGATAAGACGGAGATATTAGGGGCTCTTCACTAGAAAAGAATACGAAGTTAACACTATTAGCAGCTGACATAATACTTTACTTAAATGATCCTAAAACTCTACCAAAAAATTCCTAGAAATAATAAACTTTTTACAGTAAAGTGGCAAGCTATAAAATCAGGCTACAGAAATCCATGGCATTTTTATATGCAAACAATGAAGAGAGAGAAATTTAAAAAAATCTCCAACAGAATTGTACCTCAGAAGAAATCAGGATGACCAAAAGAGCTGAAGGACGTATGCAAGGAAAATTGTAAATCACTAATGAAAGAAATAGAAAGAAAACAGAAAACGTAAGGGAGTGGAAAGACATCCCTTGTTCGCGCACTGGAAGGATTAATATAACGATCATCCTACGCAAAGCACTACACAGATTCAATGCAGTCCCTACAAATATGCCCATGACATTTGTAGAGACATAGACCAAATGTGGTTAATGAATGTGTATGGAGTCATAAAACCCCTGACTAGTCAAAGCAATCCTAGGAAAAAGGACTGGGGGACTTTCTTCACCCAACTTTAAGTTGTGACAGAAAGCTACAGTAAACAAGACTGTATTGTAAAGTGACCAAACAAGATCAGAGACAGACTCAGACCAACGGGATAGAACGTGAGCACAGAGACAGACCCACAGACACTCGGACGCACAGACAGTGACTCTCCCACAAAGGACCTCAGTGTTACAGCAGAGCGCAGAGTTTCTCCAGCAAACAGAACTGGGAAACTGGGTGGCCATGTGCGAAAAAATAAACTTGGTCCTATTTCACACCGTCAATAATTGCTTTCACACACATCAATAATTGCTTTATTTAGAGGTGACTACAAGAGTTTGCCACCCGCACGGCAAGCCTGGCAAGCTGCTTGTGTCGTATTTGATATGCCAAATACCAGTAACATTTATATTAGGTTATTCCCATGACCTAATATAATGGTTTGAGGCACTTTACGTTCCTGGAGCAAGCAGATGCCTTTGGGTTCTACTAGCATGAGACAGGACATATGGAGATATTACTGGTGCCTGCTCGAGCAAATAGATGATCAACGGGAAGATAGTGATAGTGATTTCACACTGCACCAAAAACTCGATTCAAAAATCAATTAAATATCTTTCTATCAGGCCTGAATCCATCTGTTACACAGAAGAGTCCGAGCCTCGAGGCATCTTCAGTGACTCCAAACAAGCAGAAGCAAAGATGAACAAACGGGGCTGTGTCAAAGCAAGAAGCTTCAGCACTGCAAAAAAAAAAAAAAAAAAAAAGATGGTCAGAACAAAATGACACCCACAGTGGTGATATTCGCTCACCTGACAAAGGGTCAATATCCAGAGAGTCTGCAGCAATAACAACAAGAAGGGAAACACAACGTCAGAAATGGAGAGAGGAGCAGAACACGTAAGTCCTTAAAGAAGGCACACAAATGGCTAATAGCAGGCCGGAGCAATAGTACAGGGCGTAGGGCACCAGCCTTGGGCGCAGCTGACAGGGCTTCAATCCTAGGCACCCTATATGATGCCCCGGGCACTCCAGGAGTGATCCTTGAAAGTAGAGCCAGGAGTAAGCCCTGAGCAGAGCCAGTGTAACCCCAAAAAAATGGCCAATGGCCATATGAACAAATTCTCTTCATCACTTATCATCAGAGAAATAGTCGAAACAACAAGGAGATATAACCTATCATTAGTGAGATTGGCTCACATCAGAAAGGTGGATGGTGGGGGAATGGTCGCTCTGGATAAGAACTGCGGAAAGTAGGTGAGGGAACACATAATGCCCAACGGGGGAGAGAACAAGAGAGAAGGAAAGTGCCTGCCATAGAGAGGTTGGGGGTGGAGGGCGGGACAGGAGGGAAAAGGGGAACATTGGCGGTGGGAAATGTGCCCTGGTGGAGGGACACGTGTTGGGACAAAGTATGACTGAAACCTGATCATGGACAGCCTGTAACTGTCCTCTTGGGGGTTCCATTTAAGAAAGAAGGAAGGAAAACAACCAGTGCTGGCGGGGATGTGGGGAAAGGAGCCCTTGTCCACTGCTGGCTGGGTGGACGAGGGTGAGTCAGCCACTGTGGGGTCTGGGTCAGCCACTATGGGGTCATTCACCAGAAATTAACACCTGAGTTTCCATAAGGCCCAGCGATTCCACTTCTTGGGTGTACCTCAAGGTCCAAAAGCACTACTTTGAAGCTCACAGAGGCACTGTTCGCTATTCACTGTGGCCAAGGTGTGCAAACACCCCGAGCGCCAGGAACAGGTGAGTGAGTCTGTAGGTGATGCCGCAGAAACACGTGCTGGGATTCTACTCAGCTAGAAGGCAAGGTGAGCACACCTCAGCCGCCGTGTGGATGCGACTAGTGGGCGTGGTGCCGAGGGAAGTCAAACGGAAGGGCAGACGCAGAGAGGCCGTTCTCATGGGGTGGAAATAGCACAGAGAGGGAGCAACAGCGGCCAGTGGGAACAGCCAGAGAACTGACCTACAGAACCGAGCTTACCAGGCTGGGACAAATGGGGTGAATGCTCGGGACCTTGCGACGTGGGGAAGGGCGGTGCTGGAACACCACTCATGAAAATATCATTGACAGTATTGGAGACTTAGCGTACCTCAATAAAAACTGGCAGGGTTTATTTGCATAATATATATATATGTCATGCAAATAAATATATATATATGTATATATATATATATATACATATATATATATATATATATATATATATATGTCTTACTGTCTTCCCGTTCATCATCAATTTGCTCGAGCGGGCACTAGTAACATCTCAATATGACCTGTCTCATGCAAGTAGAGCCCAAGGACACCTGCTTGCTCCAGGAACATAAAGAGCCTCAAACCATTCCATCAGGTTATGGGAATGAGGTCTATAATTGTTACTGGTATTTGGCATATCAAATATGACACGGGTAGCTTGCCAGGCTCTGCCAGGCTCTGCCGCGAGGGTAGCATACTCTTGTAGTCATCTCAAAATCCAGCATTTATTGATGAACCAAGAGCCGCTTAAGGCCGCGCAAGCCAGGCTGTGATAGGCTGGGAGTCAGAGGCTAGGTAAGACAGAGAAGGGAACAGTGTGCTAATAATTGTCGAAAGTGCTAATAACAACCTAGGACTGAGCATTAAATACAGGCAAAAGATACACATAACCTCTAAATGTATTTATTACAAACCACAATGTGTAAGAGAAGGAAGAGAGAAAGAGAGAGAGAAAGAGAGAAAAGAGATAAAGAACCTGCCATAGAGGCAGGTAGGGAGGGGGAGGGAATCGGGGACATTGGTGGTGGGAAACGGGCACTGGTGGAGGGATGGGTGCTGGAACACTGTATGGCCGAAACCCAAACATGAACATCTTTATAACTGTATATCTCACGGTGGTATAATAAAATATTTTAAAAAACCTTGGGGATTATAATATTCACTTTTGTGTGCTTTTAAATCTCCACAATAAAAATGGCAATAATAATTTATTTTTAACTGTAATTCCACTGAAATAAAATAAATGAATAAAGAAAAAAGAAAAAAGAAAAACTGGCAGGAATAACTACTTTATCTTTCCTTTTAAAAAATTGGCAGGAAAAAAGAGAACTCACTGTATCACTGTATCACTGTCTTCCCGTTCATCATCGATTTGCTCAAACAGGCCCCTTTAACATCTCCATATGACCTGTCTCATGCTAGTAGAGCCCAAGGGCATCTGCTTGCTCCAGGAACATAAAAGAGCCTCAAACCATTCCATCAGGTCATGGGAATGAGGTCTATAATTGTTACTGGTATTTGGCATATCAAATACGACACAGGTAGCTTGCCAGGCTCTGCCGTGTGGGTAGCATACTCTTGTAGTCATCTCTAAGTCCAGCATTTATTGATGAACTGCGCGGCTGTGGCTGCGCAAGCTGGGCTGTGATAGGCTGGTCTGCTGGGTGGAGTTCTGACGAGGGGGAAGTCCGGATGTGGAAAATGGAGGCCCTCACGGAGTGGGGGTCGTCTGGCTTGTTGTGAGGCTCTGCTGGGGTGGAGGGCCAGGGCTAGAACCTGCCATCCCTCCCGGGTGCCTCATGAGCAGCTGGGCACAGGGAGAGCCAGTTGCAGCTCTGCCCCATGCCTGAGAGAACTCAAACATAAAAAAAGCCTCCATCTAAAAGGAGAAAAACGGGGAGGGTCTGGTAGAGGCCCAGGGTTTAAGATTCTTGATCTGCTCAAGTTTTGAGTGTCTGCAAGGACAGCTCAGGAAACAGTTGGGGAAACTTGAAATAATTGTGGTCCACAGCTGCAATGGTGTTGGGTTTGGGGTTAAATATTCACTTGTCTTCACTTGTCTTTCTGTTAGTCATTGATTTGCTCTAGTGGGGGCCCGTGTAACATCCCTGTCGAGTGCTAGGGTAGCCCAAGGGCATCTGCTCGCTCCAGGAATACCAAGAGCCTCAAACCATAGAATGAGGTCTATTCCCATGAGGAGTTAAATATTTGTAAATATTAAATAAGTGGAAATATTTGTAAGAAATTGACATGAAGGTCTTTGTTAGTATATTGAGTAGAAGCCCACTGTTTTGTTTTGTTTTTTTTTAATTTTTTTTTGCTTTTTTTTGGGTCACACCCGGCAATGCTCAGGGGTTTCTTCTGGCTTTGCACTCAGGAATCACTCCTGGCGGTGCTTGGGGGGACCATATGGGATGCCGGGATTGAACCCAGGCCGGCATGGGCCGGCCGCGTGCAAGGCAAACGCCCTACCCGCTGGGCTATCACTCCAGCCCAGAAGCCCACTGTTTAATAAGTTCAATAAGTGAAATCAATAACACAGATGGTCCAATTCACACATAACTCAGTGAATAGGGTCACGCCGCTAGCTAGCAATACTATTCTGAGATATATGTTTTAATAAGCGATATCATTCTGCCTGCTTAGGGAGCAGCACGGGGTGAGGGTGGATAGGAAATGAGGGTCTTTGTGGGGGTAGGGACACATTGGTGGCTGGACTAGTGCTGAAAACGTTGAACACTTGAATCAACTACACTGTGAACAACTCTGTAAACCACGGTGTTTAAATAAAATTAGACAAACAAAAAGACTCTTGATTTACACCTGGCAGGCCTTAGCTGGAATCCTGGAGCACAGAGCCCGGAGTGAGCCCTGAGCACTGCCAGTAACCCCACTTCTAGGAACGCCATAATCAAGGATTCCCACAGGGACTCTCTGAGAGCCGAAAGCCCGTGGAGAGGAAAGTCCACACAGTTGAGAAAAGTCCACATGCGGGGGGGGCAGGGTCCTTGGGGTGGCTGGGGGGCAGAACAAGGTGGCAGAGGAGGAAGAGGAGGAGGAAGAGGAGGAAGAAGAGGAAGAGAAGGAGGAGGAAGATTCGGAAGAAGAGGAAGAGGAGGAGGAGGAGGAGAAAGAAGAGGAAGAGGAGGAGGAGGAGAAAGAGGAGGAGGAAGAGGAGAAGGAAGAGGAGGAAGAGGAGGAAGAGGAAGAGGAGGAGGAGGAGAAGGAAGAGGAGGAAGAGGAGAAGGAAGAGGAGGAAGAGGGAGGAGGGAGGAGGAGGAGAGAAGGAAGAGGAGGAGGGAGAAAAAGGATGAAGAGGGAGGAAGAGGAGGAGAAGGAAGAGGAGGAGGAAGAGGAGGAAGAAGAGGAAGAGAAGGAGGAGGAAGAGGAGGAAGAAGAGGAAGAGGAGGAGAAGGAAGAGGAGGAAGAGTAGGAAGAAGAAGAGGAGGAGGAGAAAGAAGAGGAAGAGGAGGAGGAGAAAGAGAAGGATGAGGGAAGAGGAGGAGGATGAGGAAGAGGAGAAGGAAGAGGAGGAAGAGGAGGAAGAGGAAGAGGAGGAGGAGGAGAAGGAAGAGGAGGAAGAGGAGAAGAGGAGAAAGAGGAGGAGGAAGAGGAGGAGGAAGAGGAGAAGGAAGAGGAGGAAGAGGAGGAGGAGGAGGAAAAAAGGATGAAGAGGAGGGAAGAGGAGGAGAAAGAGGAGGGAAGAGGAGGAAGAGGAGGAGAAGAAAGAGGAAGAGGAGGACGAGAAGGATGAAGAGAAAGAGGAGGAAGAGGAGGGAAGAGGAGGAAGAGGAGGAGGAGGAGAAGAAGAAAGAGGAAGAGGAGGAAGAGGAGGAGGAAGCGGAGGAGAAAGAAGAGGAAGCGGAGGAGGAGGAGGAGGAGAAGGAAGAGGAGGAAGCGGAGGAGGAGGAAGCGGAGGAGGAGGAAGCGGAGGAGGAGGAAGCGGAGGAGGAGGAAGCGGAAGAAGAGAAAGAAGAGGAGGAAGCAGAGGAGGAGGAGGAGAAGGAAGAGGAGGAAGCGGAGGAGGAGGAGAGAGGAGGAGGAGGAGGAGGCAGAGGAGGAGGAGGAGGAGGAAGCTGAGGAGGAGGAAGCGGGGGAGGAGGAAGAGGAGGAGGGAGGAGGAGGAGGAAGCGGAGGAGGAGGAAGGGGGCACAGAGGCCACGGGGGCTTCATTCGGGCGCTCCCCCTCCTGCAGTGCTCAGGGGTCCCTCCCGGGCGGGCGGTGTGCGCAGACCCCTCTGTGCTGGCCGGGTCTGTGTCGGGAGGTGCAGAGCAGGCCGCCGCCGGGGCGAGGGACATGGGGGAGAAACAGGCCCCGCGCGCATCGCCATGGAGAACATATATAGGCCTGGAATTGCCTTTGTATTTTGGACACTCATTAGGAGAATAATAAATAACTTATTATTATGAATATGGTAATGAATCATTCCGTTCTCAAAATTAAACCTTAAGCCGCTCACAAATTAAATGTAAATTATTGGGCCGGGGGCTGGCGGCTCCCGGGGAGGGGCGGCTCCGCTGCCACCGTCCCCGGCACAGCGAGCCTCGTGGCCCTTTAACGGGCGCGGAGGCGGCGGGGTGACGCGAGGACACGGAGTCCGCACGCGCCGCGCCTGCCCCCCTGCCGGCCGCCCGCGGGACTGCAGCGCCCTCGCGCCCCCAGCCCGCGATCACGCGGGGCTGCAGCTCGCCTCGCCGGCTCCCCCGGGGCTCTGGCCAGGCCGCCCTCGGCGTCATCCCGCGCCCCCTGGCAGCACCAAGGGACGCCCAGAGAGAGCCAGTGACTGGCTTAGGCCACACAGCCCGAGGCCGGGCGCTCTGATGCCAGGGGCTGCCCTGCGGCCTCACCTGGCCTTGGGGCGGTGGGCAGGCGTGTGCCCTCTGCCTGTTATTCAGCCTGGATGGCCCCAGCGGGGGGGGGGGCCTGTGCCTGGCCCTGGTGACCTCAGGGGACAGGCACAGGTCCAGGGGAACCCGCGAGAGCAAGGAGCTGGGCGTGGCCATCGCTGTTGTCCGGTCCCAGAAAATGACCAAGCCACAAGTCGGGGGCACAGTGTGTTCTGGGGCGCACGCCACTGACCACCGTCTAGGCTGTCCCATCCGGGGCCCCGTGCCCAGGTAACACCTTTTGGCCCCCGACAGCCTGCGGGCCTCCGGCAATGGGCAGGACTGGGCATGCCCCCGACCGGACGCTGGACCCAGAGTGCCGGGAAGCGGGTGCCCCTGGGCGGCCGGGGCTCTTGGGTCAGGGCCGGCAGCTCTGTCCAGGGGCTCTTGGGTCGGGCCGGGGGCTTTTGAGTCTGGCCGGCTGCTCTGTCCCCCGGGCCGGCTGCTCTGACCCCGGGCCGGCTGCTCTGTCCCCCCGGGCCGGCTGCTCTGTCCCCCCAACCCCGGGCCGGCTGCTCTTTCCCCCGGGCCTACGGCTCTGTCCCCCGGGCCGGCTGCTCTGTCCCCCCGGGCCGGCTGCTCTGTCCCCCCGGGCCTACGGCTCTGTCCCCCGGGCTGGCTGCTCTGTCCCCGGGCCGGGCGGCTCTGACCCCCGGGCCGGCTGCTCTGACCCCCGGGCCGGCTGCTCTGTCCCCGGGCCTACGGCTCTGTCCCCCCGGGCCGGCTGCTCTGTCCCCCGGGCCGGCGGCTCTGACCCCCGGGCCGGCTGCTCTGACCCCCGGGCAGGCTGCTCTGTCCCCCCGGCCGGCTACTCTGACCCCCGGCCGGCTGCTCTGACCCCGGGCCGGCTGCTCTGTCCCCCGGGCCTACGGCTCTGTCCCCCCTGGGCCGGCTGCTCTGTCCCCCGGGCCTACGGCTCTGTCCCCCGGGCCGGCTGCTCTGACCCCGGGCCGGCTGCTCTGTCCCCGGGCCGGCTGCTCTGACCCCCGGGCCGGCTACTCTGTCCCCCGGCCGGCTACTCCTGTCCCCGGGCCGGCTGCTCTGTCCCCCCGGGCGGCTGCTCCTGACCCCCCCGGCCGGCTGCTCCTGTCCCCCGGGCCGGCTGCTCCTGTCCCCCCGGGCCGGCTACTCTGTCCCCCCGGGCCGGCTTCTCTGTCCCCCCGGGCCGGCTGCTCTGTCCCCCGGGCCCAGCCCCGCAGGGCGGCAGCGCCGTCCGGGTCTCAGGCCGCTCAGACTAATTTGTTTTCCTCTCCCCAGTATTGATCAGGGCTGGAACCGAGGGCTGCGGTAAATGGCTTGTTCCCATGGCAACCATCAGATACGCGCTCAGACGCCCCCTAAGAGTTCCGAGGGAACAAATATCCTTTCATAGCCGCCGCTGCTTTCCGAAGGCTCGGATATTGTTCAGAACAAGTCATTTTTAAAAGCAATATTGGGGGAAAACCTAACCAGGTTTCTCAACAGACATAAAGTTGTTCCATACAGCCGTGCTGGGAATTAGGGTTTTAGGAGCCTGTGACGGAGTTTGCGGATCCTCAGAGCATCTCCGGGAAATGGGCTGTGGTGTGGAAGCTCCGCCCCACGGCCCCCCCCCCCACAGCTCCGCCCCCCCTACAGCTCCGCCCCTACAGCTCCGCCCCCTACAGCTCCGCCCCCTACAGCTCCGCCCCCTACAGCTCCGCCCCTCACGCAGCTCCGCCTCTCCTACAGCTCCGCCCTCCCACAGCTCCACCTCTCCTACCGCTCCGCCCCTCACGCTGCTCTGCCCCTCCCACCACTCCACCCCCTACAGCTCCGCCCCACAGCCCCGCCCCTCCTACAGCTCCGCCTCCTACAGCTCCGCCCTGCACACGGTCTACCCCCACACACACTCTTCCCCTCCTACAGCTCTGTCCCACGCACGGTCCGCCCCACTCACGCACCTCCCCGACATGCTCCGCCCTGCACAGCCTCTGTCCTGCACACCCTCTGTCCCGCACACGCTCTGTCCCGCAATGCTCTGTCCCGCACACCCTCTGTCCCGCACACCCTCTGTCCCGCATTACACCTCTGTCCCGCATACACTCTGTTCTGCACACCCTCTGTCCTGCTCACCCTCTGTCCCGCACACGCTCTGTCCCTCACACTCTCTGTCCTGCACACACTCTGTCCCGCACACGCCGCATTCGCACACACTCTGTCCCGCACACGCTCTGTCCCGCACACGCTCATACCCGCACGCCCCTCTGTCCCGCACATACACTGTCCCGCAACCCTCTGTCCCGCACACACTCTGTTCCGCACACTCTCTGTCCCGCACACTCTCTGTCCCACACACTCTCTGTTCTGCACATACTCTGTCCCGCACACGCTCCGTCCCGCACACCCCTCTGTCCCCACACGCTCTGTTCCGCACACTCTCTGTCCCGCACACTCTCTGTCCCGCACACTCCTCTGTCCCGCACACACTCTGTCCCGCACACTCTGTCCCGCACACGCTCTGTCCTGACACAGTCGGACTAGCACACGGCTGTGTCCCAGCACACACTCTGTCCCCGCACACGCTCTGTCCCCGCACACCTCCGTCCCAACACGCTCCGACCCCGACACGCTCCGGACCCGCGCACGGGCTGTGTCCCTGCACATGCTCCGTCCCTACACGCTCTGCCCCGACACGACACGCTCTGTCCCGCGACACGGCTGTGTCCCCGCACATGCTCTGTCCCGCACACACTCTGTCCCGCAAACGGCTGTGTCCCCACACACGCTCTGTCCCCGCCACGCTCTGTCCGCACATGGCTGTGTCCCCTGCACACGCTCTGTCCCGCACACGGCTGTGTCCCCGCACACGCTCTGTCCCGCACACGCTCTGTCCCGCACACGGCTGTGTCCCCGCACACTCTGTCCCGCCCACGCTCTGTCCCGCACACGGCTGTGTCCCCGCCCACGCTCTGTCCCGCACACGCTCTGTCCCGCACACGGCTGTGTCCCCCGCACGCTCTGTCCCACACACGGCTGTGTCCCCGACACGCTCTGTCCCGCACACGGCTGTGTCCTCGCACACGCTCTGTCCCGCACACGGCTGTGTCCCCGCACACGCTCTGTCCCGACACGGCTGTGTCCCCGCACACGCTTCTGTCCCGCACACGGCTGTGTCCCAGCACACGCTCTGTCCCCAGACACGCTCTGTCCCGCACACGGCTGTGTCCCCTGCACACGCTCTGTCCCGCACACGGCTGTGTCCCAGCACACGCTCTGTCCCGCACACGCTCTGTCCCAACACGCTCCGCCCGCTAACGGCTGTGTCCCCGCACACCCTCTGTCCCAACACGCTCGGACCCGCACACGCTCTGACCCCGCACACGCTCTGTCCGCACACGGCTGTGTCCCCGCACACGCTCTGTCCCGCACCCTCTGTCCCGACACGCTCCGCCCGCCCACTGCAGTGTCCCCGCACGCCGCTCTGAGCCTGGCGTGTATCGGGACGCAGCCCCGACACAGCCTCTCCGAGAGTGCCCAGGGAGCGCGGGGCGCTGGCCGGCAGCGTGCAGGCGCGTGGCCAGGAGGGACAGGGCAGTGCCCCCGGAGCCGCTGCTCCGGGAGCCTCTCGGCTGGGCCTCCTGCCTCGGGCGCCCTCGTGCCCAACTCCCACGGGGCTTTGGTGGAGACGAGTTTTCCCAGGACACCCGGGTCGGCTTCCCCCAGGGGTCCACACCGCGAGGGATGATGCGCTCAGCGCGCGGGAGGGCGTGGGCGGCGGCGCGCCCTGCTGGGGGACGCGGGGATAGCAGCGACCGGCCGACGCGGCTCTTCATTCCTTCCCATCGCAATTGGGATTAAGGGGCGCCCACCCCCGACCCCAACCACCTCCAGCAGTTGACACACGCTTTCCTCTGGGCCTCAGCGAGCCCTGCAGAGCCAGAGAAACTTCTAGAAAGCAGCAGCAGCGCCCAGGCAGGACGGTGCACACACGCCTGCCTTCCACAAGCGGCTCCTCAAACTCCCGGTGCTCCGCCCAGCCCAGCCCCTCTGGGCCTCAGTTTCCCTGTTTGCACACCAAGGCAACAGTCTGAAGGATGGTCCCTCAGCGCGTGGGTGATTCTAGCTTTGCTCTGTTTCTGTTCCCCGAGCTTTACTGAAACTTGTGACTGTCTACCAGCTTCATCATTTGACATGACTTTCTCCTTTAAAAGCGACTGGGGTGGGAGCGAAAGTACAGCATTGGGGTGTTTGCCTGAACGCGGCCGATACAGGTTCCATCCTAACCCCACCCCCAAGCCCCAGGTACCTGAGCACCACCAGGAGTGATCCCTGAGTGCAGAGCCAGGAGTAAGTGCCGAACACCGCTGGGAGTGACCACAAAATAATTTTTAATTAGGATAAAGAGAAAGAGTCTCTGCGACCCAAGAGACACGCAGACATGGGGCAGAACTGCTACTGGCTCTCCCTGTGACCACCACTCATGAGGCGCCCGGGAGGGATGGTGGGTTCTAGCCCTGGCCCACCACCCCAGCAGAGCCTCGCAACAAGCCAGACGACCCCCCCACTCCATGAGGGCCTCCGTTTTCCACATCCGGACTTCTCTCTCGTCAGACCTCCTCCCAGCAGACCAGCCTATCAGCGCCCGGCTCGCGGCGCCTGGTGGCCGCACTGTTCATCAATAAATGCTGGACTTAGAGATGCCTACAAGTGTATGCTACCTGCACGGCAGAGCCTGGCAAGCTACCCGTGTTGTATTTGATATATATGCCAAATACCAGTAACAATTATAGACCGCATTCCGGAATGGATTGAGGCTCTTTATGTTCCTGGAGCAAGCAGATGCCTTGGGCTCTACTAGCATGAGACAGGACATATGGAGATGTTACTGGGGCCCGCTCGAGCAAATCGATGATGAACGGGGAAGACAGTGATACAGTGATAAAGAGAAAGAAAGCCAGCTCCTAGCCTGAGCCACTCCCGCGCCTCCAGCAGCCGGGCACAGGCTTGCCGAGACGGTCCTGCAGGAAGCTGGTCCTGGCAGGTTTCCAGTTCCACCCACAGCCTTGGGCTCCCCAGAGCCCCAGACCAGACCCACCCTGTAAGCCCAGGCAGTGGGGGTGTGGGGGGCTGGCACCCTCAGTCCTAGGAAGTCTGTTTGGCTCCTGGGGTAACTTTATAAAAATTCTCAAGGGGCCAGAGACTCCTGGTTCTGTGCTCAGGGGTTTCTCCCAGAGGTGCTCGGGGAGCCATCTGGGGTGCTGGGGATCAAACTGGGCTAGCTGTGAGCAAGTGCTCTACCCGTTGAACTATCTCTGGTGTGTAGAACTGAAATAGTCATCACGGGTGAAGTGCTTTAGTAAAAGCCCCTAAGAAGTGCCGAGTTTGGGGCTGAAGTCCTAGCACAGCTGCAGCTTGCTTGCACACAGGGACCCAGGTTCCATCCCCGCATCCCGTAGGGTCCCCAGGCACCACCAGGAATAATTCCTGCGTGCAGAGCCGGGAGGAGCCCCCTGAGCATCACTGGGTGTGTCCCCAAACTTTAAAGCAAAAGAAGCCAAGCTTAAGCCCCCACTTCAGACCAGGCAGGGAGACTCTGCTGGCCCCAAGGACACCTGAGGCCCCCTGCCGTGCCTGACTTCCCTCGAACTGCCCTGGGCAACCGCCATGCCAGTTGGGCCCGGCATGAGACGTTGATGGCCTTGCTGTCCACATTCCTACAACAGGCGTCACTGCTCCGGGAGAGGCTCAGTGCACGGGTGCATCCGTGGGCTCTCTGTGCTCGCCTCCCAACTACGTGATTGGCCTAGAATTTGTTGTTATTGTTGTTCTAGGGGCCACACCTGGCTATGCTCAGGGCTCACTACCGGCTCTGTGCTCAGACATCTCTCTGGCAGGATTGGGGGACCGTACGGAGTACTGGGGACCAAGCCTGGGTCAGCGGCTGCACGAGTGCCTACCTGCTGTGTAGGGCCCTGGCTTAGAACATTTTATGTACAATTCACCTGCTCCCCAAATTGGGTCTGTCTCCAGCTCGCCGGCTCCCAGGACTAACTCTGGAAAGAAGTTGCCCTCCTGGCACAGCCCAGAAATATGCTGCTGGAGGCCTCCGCTGTATCCGTCTGGCTCGCCCGCGGATCTGAGAGGGAGCACCTCCTCCTATCCCTCCAGGAGCACCACCAGGTGCCTTCAGCTCACGGCTCGTGCTCCGGAGACCAGTGGGGCCTGCACAAGCCCCCAATTAAAACACGGCAGAGGGCAGTACACAAAAAGTGTTTGCCTTATATGTGGCCCACCTGGGTTCAATTCCGAGAACTCACATGTCCCCTGAGAACTGAGCCAGGAGCAAGACCTGAGCACTGCTGGGTGTGGCCCAAAACATAAAAACTTCGACTCAAGACCTAAAAACTTTCCCCTGAAAAGTGTAAATGTGAAGTGCTTTCACAGGTCGGTGGAGGGAAGGCTGCTCACCAGGCCACTGAGAGAACAGGCACACGGCGAGTCCAAGAGAACAGCCCCAGACACTCACGTTCGCTCCTGAGTCACCATCTCCGAGCTCTGCAGTTTCTGGGCTCCACAGGAATTAAGACTCCTTCTCCTACTGAGCATCCCTTGCTGTGTGGCCTCGGGCAACACACTTAACTTTTCTGGGCCTTCCGGTCATGCCCCCCAAGGAGGCTGTACCTGCTTGTTGAAACGCCTCCTGCCGCTGCAGGAAAACCATGAGGGGCCCAAGAGTGCAACATGGTCCACCTGTTTCCTGCTGCTGCCCGCCTGTTTCCTGCTGCTGCCCGCCTGTTTCCTGCTGCTGTCCGCCTGTTTCCTGCTGCTGCCCGCCTGTTTCCTGCTGCTGCCCGCCTGTTTCCTGCTGCTGTCCGCCTGTTGCCTGCTGCTGTCTGCCTGTTTCCTGCTGCTGTCTGCCTGTTGCCTGATGCTGTCTGCCTGTTTCTTGTGGCTCTGTTGGCCTGTTTCATGCAGACCGGTGCATCATATAGTGAGTAGGGCATTTGCCTTGCATGTAGCCAACCTGGGTTCGATCCCGGATCCCAATGGCCTCTCAAGCACCACCAGGAATAATTCCTGAGTGCAGAACCAGGATAACCCCTGAGCACAGCCATGCATGAGAGTGAGAAAAAAAAAAAGGAGGAGGAGGAGAGGAAGTAGAAGAAGAAGAAAGAAGGAGGAGGAGGAGGAGGAAGAGGAAGAAGAGGAAGAGGGAAGAAGAGGAAGAAGAGGAGGAGGAGGAGGAGAAGAAAGAGGAGAAGGAGGAAGATGAGGACCGAGGAGAAGGAGGAGGAGGGCGACTACGCAGGGAGGAGGAGAAGAAAAAGCAGAAGAGGAGGAGGAGGAAGAGGAGGAGAGGAAAGATGAGGAAGAGGAGGAGAACGAGAAGAAGGAGGAGGAGGAGGAGGAGGAGGAGGAGCCGACTATTTGGACAGGGGACCCTAGGTGAGTAGGGGCGCGGTGATGGATGGAGCCAAGCCTTCGAGGAGGTGGGGCCAAGCAACTGGAGAGGGAGAGTGTCGGGCACCAAACCCTCCCTCGCGGGTCCTGCACGCCTGCTGCCCGGGGAGCCCCGGCTCTGGCCCCACACCTCGTCCAAGCCCTCCCACTGCTCTCACACACGGCCCAGGCACCCCCCCCCGGCCCACTCCCACCTCGCCTGCCCCTTGAGGTGATGGTCTGGGCCTCCTGCAGCAGGACAGGGCTTGGCTGCTTCGGACCCTCCACCCCTTCAGTCTCAGCCCCCGCTCTGTTGGCCAGCCTGGGGTGGAGCATGGAGGTGTCCAGGGCATGCGGCTCGCTCTCAGAGCCTCCTGGGAAACCAAGCCCTAGGGGCCAGGCACGGCCATACTCTGGCCTGTAGGGGGGGCAGCTGAGGGGGCTGTGGCAGGTGCACCCCAGACTCACCTCAGACCCAGCTGGCCTACCCACACACACCTGCTGTGTACACTCCCCACACACACACCCTGGTGTATACACCCGCACACACATCCTGCTGTGTACACTCCCCACACACACCCTGGTGTATACACCCACACACCCTGCTGTGTACACTCCACACACACACCCTGGTGTATACACCCGCACACACGCCCTGCTGTGTACACTCCCCACACACACCCTGGTGTATACACCAGCACACCCTGCTGTGTACACTCCACACACACACCCTGGTGTATACACTCCCCCCACACACACACCCTGGTGTATACACCCGCACACACACCCTGCTGTACACTCCACACATACACACACCCTGGGCGTATACACCCACACACACACTGCTATGTACACTCCCCACACACACACACCGTGGGGGTGTAAACCCGTACACACCCTACTGTGAACACTCCCACACACACACACCCTGGTGTGTACACACACACACACCGAATGTGTTCACCGCTGAGCTGTGGGCACTCACTTAGCGTCCCCCAGTGAGCACCCGTTAAGAGCTGAGTCCAGACCCTACCATGGGCCCGTCTGGAGACCCTCTGGATTCAGCCGTGTGGGTGCGGCCGACACAGCACTGGGCGGTGTCCCTGCAGCCTTGCCCCACCTAGACAGGGAGCGCCTGGGTGAAGCCAGCCCTGGCTGCCCGCGCCCCCAGCACCCCTTCCTGAGGCTGGGGCACCTGCGAGCACCTCCCTCTGCTCAGCCGCTTTGGGAGTGGCCAAGGGACGCCACGCCCGAAGGGCACGTGACAGGCCCAGAGGCGGTGACAAGTTAATGGGTTCTGCCACCTCCACCCAGGTTCTGGCGCGGCCTGTCGCCTGCCGCACTGACCTTTAAAGGTGAGCATTTAGTCGCCGCCATCACTCACAGCGGATCGAAGGTTCCAGGCTGCGCACAGAACCATCGCTCATTCCCCGCCCACCGCCCAGCCCCCGCCCTGCATCGGGCAGCCCTGACTCTCGGCCAGACAGGCTCTGTCCGGGCTGTCCCCCTTTCCCCTAGACCTCCCCAAAGTCTTCCTCACTTCCTAGTTGCTTCTTCCTTGCTCCCTCAGGGGAGCTGCCCAGACCACAGGGACCCCAAGTCAGGTGAAGGCAGGGAGAGCCCAGGGTTTCTCCCAGAACCTAAGTCCAGGCACCTGCAGTTCCAGGTCAGGCTCAGTCCATCTCTTGGTGCTGTCCATCCCTGTGCTGTCCAGTCCTCGGCACTGTCCACCCTTGGCACTACCCACCCACAGCACTGTCTACCCCCTGTGCTGTCCACCCTCAGAACTATTCACCCCTCTGTGCTTTCCCCTTGGCACTGTCCACCCTCAGCACTGCCCACCCTCAGCGCTGTCCACCCTCAGTGTGTCCACTCTCAGCGCTGTCCACCCTCAGCGCTGTCTGCCCTCAGCGCTGTCCCCAGAGACACAGGCCCTTCCCACTCTCCCCTCTGGGCAGTGTCTGTCTGCCCATTGCTGCCCGCAAACTGGCACCAGGACCAGGATCTCAGCTCCCGAGAATTCCCTTTGGGGCGAATCCAGGCCATCCTGGGTGGTCCTTGGGGTCCTGCTCTCTGTGCCCCAGAGGGGGCCCCTCAGGCTCCACACCGCTCTCCCCCCTCAGCAGGCTGTGGGGACTCGCAGGGATGCTGGGGACCAAACCCGGGGCCCCACACGCAAAGCATAAGCTCTAGCCGCAAGGGCAGCTCCGCCCTGGCCTGCCCGTCAGCGAGCCCCTGAGCCCCTGAGCCCCCAGACCCCTGTGACCCCCTGCGACCCCAGACCCCTGCTCCCTGAGACTCCTGTGACCCCAGACCCCTGCGACCCCTGAGACCCCAAGAACCCCTGTGACCCCTGAGACCCCTGAGCCCCAGAGACCCCTGAGCCCCCAGAGACCCCGGAGCCACGCAGGGTCGGCAAATGCTTGCTTCCTCCCAACTCTCACCCAGATCCCTGCGGCCCCCACCCTGATGGCACAGTCTCGGGTGAGCCGCTCCTGTGGGCAGGGGCAAGGCTGGGGCTTCAGGGGGAGCTTGTTTGTGTTTGTGGGTGTGGGACACCGGCGATGCTCAGAGGCTACCCCGACAGTGCTCAGGGACTGTGCGGTGCCGGGCAGGGCCTCGGGGGCCTCGCTGGACACTTCCTCACTTCCTGCTTGCTCCTTCCTTAGCAATTCCTCGGGAAAGCTGCAGCTTGGACGGGCCCAGGACAGATTCTGGGTGGACTCTCTCCAGGATGGCTCTGCTGGCCACTCTGCACTGGCCACACCCAGGGTCTCTGTTAGCCGGTCAGCTCGGAGCACAAGTAAGGCTGTTGCAGGGCAGCCACAATGTATAAGAGAAGGGAGGAGGGAGGGAGGGAGAGAGAGAGAGAGAGAGAGAGAGGGGGAGAGAGAGAGAGGGGAACATTGCCTGCCATAGACACAGGCAGGGGAGGGGGGGGAATCAGGGACATTGGTGGAGGGAAACGGGCACTGGTGGAGGGATGGGTGCTGGAACACTGGGTGACCGAAACCCAAACATGAACACTTGTGTAACTGTATTTCTCACGGTAGCATAACAAAATTTTTTATTAAAAAGACTGTAGCAGGGGACAGACCCTGCCCCCACTCGGGTCACGGGCCCCCTGGACAATCTTTAGCTGCCCTGACACTAGCTGTGCCTCGGGCTGCAGAAAGCCACAGAACAGTCCACTGAACCTACAGTGGCCTCAGCTGGACGTACCCTGGGGTCTGGAGTGGCCACACACATACACACACACACACACACACACACACATACACTAACACACACACACAGAGGGTTGATCGAGACTGTGATCACATTTTGAGAATTTATCAGAAATTTAATTCTTGAATTAAATACAAGGAGAGGAGAGAGAGAGAAGGAAGGAGAGAGAGAGGAGAGAAGGAAGGGGAGAAAGGAGAGGGAGGAAGGAGAGAGAGGGAGAGGGAGGAAGGAGAGAGGGGGAGAGGGAGGAAGGAGAGAGGGGAGAGGGAGGAAGGAGAGAGAGGAAGGAGAGAGAGAGGGAGAGGGGAGGAAGGAGAGAGGGGGGAGAGGGAGGAAGGAGAGGAGAGGGAAGGAGAGAGAGGGAGAGGGAGGAAGGAGAGAGAGGGAGAGGGAGGAAGGAGAGAGGGGAGAAGGAGGAAGGAGAGAGGGAGAGAGGGAGGGAGGGGGAGGGGGAATCCTGGAAATTGATTATTAGACGCCGCCAGGCTTTGCGTCACCTCACAGCTAAATGGTTGGTGCTTTTACAGATATTTATGTCTGCTTCATAATTAACAACTTTTCAGAAACGTGGAAAGTTTTCATACGCAACAAGCAGTAATTCCCCCAAAAGTCTCAGCCATTAATTGGGCCACGACAGCTGTCACGGGGCCACAGGGTCTGACAATAAGCCCCAGAGGAACGTGTGGCATTTGGCTGCAGGGTCACGGCGCCTCCCACCTCCCCAACTGGACCCACGTGACGTTCATGTGCCAAAAAACAAGAAGCGCTGACCTTTATAAGCTTCTACAGCCCGAATTAAGAAACCAAGTTCCTTCCCAGATCGATCGCCTCGGCCTCCCGCCAGCCCACGAGCTGGTTGCACAAGGTCGCACAATTAAGAGCTAGCCGAAACGACTCAGTAATTGCAGAATCGCTCATTTTAACAGCATGATTGGAAATTGTCAACACGGTGTCTGGGGGACTAATGAAGCAAAGGAAAGGGGAAGGGGCGAGCATTTCCGAATAATATATTATTAGTAAACAAATCGATGCGACACGTCAGATGGCAAAAGACGAGGCCGATCTGGGGTTTATTAAGTCCGAAAAGTTTTGCGAGGCAGATTGATGGTGCTTGTTAATGCATACTAGTGGGCGGGGAGTTACTTTTCATACACCACTTAGAGTCCCGAGAGGACTTGGCTGGGGGAGAATCAGCCCGAATCAGGAGTCTGACTCACTCTTCCAGAAGCCCCAGCAGGGAATACTGCACCCCGAGGCGGCACTAGAGCCCCACACCGGCCTCTCAAGTCCTGGTGTGTTAGTGTGATGTGAGGCGGGAGGCCACACCAGCCGGTTACCCAGCGGACACCAGCTCGGGGGCGCCAGCAGGATGCCAGCAGGTCAAGCAGGACACCAGCGGGAAGCCAGAGTAGGCCACCATCAGGACACCAGCAGGACGCCAGCAGGACACCATCGACGCCAGCAGGAGCCAGCAGGTCACTAGTTGGACACCAGCCGGTACCAGCAGGGACAGTCGGACACCAGCAGGACACCAGCTGGGACGCCAGCAGGACACCAGCAGGGCGCCAGCAGTGGGATGCCAGCTGATGACCAGCCGGACACCAGCTGGACGCTCAGCAGGTCCAACAGAACCAACAGAGGGCCAGCCGGGACGCCAGCAGCGCCAGCAGGTCACCAGCCGGACACCAGCCGACGCCCGCATGGCCTTGGGGGGCCGGGTGGGTCGCTGGGACCCAGAGTGATAAGATCAAGGTGACGAGTGAGATCGGGGGCCTCCAGGGCCGAGAACCTGAGACGTCAGGGATTGCGAGCCGGGGCCAGAGAAAGTGCGAGTGACTCTCTGCCCTCCCCTGCTCCTCGTTCAGCACTGGCCGCCCAGTAAACCCCCACTGTGGTCGAACAGTCGCTGCCCCAGCTGCGGGATGCGTCCAATGAGTCGAATGGGCTCGGACGGCTCACGCGCCCTCGAGAAGAACTTCTGGAAGATGGACCGTGAGCCCCTGGTCCATCCCAGCAAAATAGAATTCAGCCAGTGGGAGGAGGGAGTAAAGGGAACTGCACCCCCGACAGTCACCGGGCAGCAGGTGGGAGGCAGCGGCACCAGCCAGCACCCAGAAAGCAGCTGGCGCCATTAGGCAGACTGTCCGGGGAGGGGGGGGGACACCCAGCGGTGCTCAAGGCCTGACTCCCCGGCTCTCTGCACTGGGGCTGAAACTCCTGTGGTTCTGTGCTCAGGGGCCCTCCCCAGCTCTGTGCTCTGGGGACTCACTCCGGCTCACATGCTCAGGAAGCCACTCCCGGCTCTGCGCTCCAGGTATCCTCCTCTCTGTACTCAGGGCTCACTCCTGGCTCTGTGCCTCAGGGCTCACTCCTGGCTCTGTCTCCCAGGGCTCACTCCTTGCTTTCTGCGCTCAGGGATCACTCCTGGCTCCTGTGTGAGGCTCCTCCTGGCTCCAAAGGCTCAGGACTCACTTTCCTGGTCTGTGCTCAGGGATCACCTGGCTCTGTGCTCAGGGATCACTCCCCGGCTCTGTACTCAGGGTTCCCCTCTGGTGGGGCTTCGAGGGATCATCTGGGGTTCCAGAGAGTCTAAACTAGGGTTGGCCCCTTATACAAAAAGCGCACCATTTCCGTCTCAACTGCCTCTGCTTAGTATCTCTTTCTGTACTGTCCCTCAATAGCCAGGCTGACCAGTTCTGGAAGACTCTAGAGACTGAGACAGCTCCTGGACAGCAGCCCGAAAGAGAAACCTAAACATCGGGAGCTCCAGCGAGGGCGTGAGTGGAGATTACCCGCCCGAGACCCTGGAGAGCGTCAGTGTAGGCGATGCGCAGAACACACGAGTAGCCTGAGTATCTGGGCCAGCTGAGAAGGTGTTCCATGGCAGGGCACAGAAGAGGAGGGACCTGCAGATGGGCTGGACAGAAGCTCTGCTTGCAGGAGCCAGGATGTGAAACATGGGGTGGCCGCCTTGCAGGAACGAGGATGTGGCCGCCTTGTCGACAGCCCAGTGACTTCTAAATCTCCCACTGGCTTCTAGCCCTTGAAAGCAGTTTCAAAGGATCTGCTTACAATACCTCTATTTCGCTACTTTTTTTTTTTTTTTTTTTGCTTTAGGTCACACCGGCAATCTTAGGGGAGATATCTGGCTCTGCACTCCAGGATTACTCTGGCGGTACTCGGGGGGACTATATGGGATGCCGAGATTGAACTGGGCCGCCATGGGCGGGCTGCATGGGTGGCAAGCTTTCATTCCCTCGGACTATCGCTCCGGCCCTTCCCACTTTTTTTTCTTGTATATCTATATACCATTTTTCTTTATTTATCCATACACGGACATTTTCTATGGTGATTTCACATTTTTTAATCTGATTTAAACTACCATGGGATATAATTTCGAGCTATTCATGATTGAGTTTCAGCTCATAAAATGTTCCAGCACCGGGTCCTCCACCAGTGCTCCATTTCCCACCACCAATGGCCCCAGTTTCCTTCCTCCCACTGCAACCTGCACTTTGGGAGGATCACTTTTTCTCTCTCTCTCTCTCTCCTCTCTCTCTCTCTCTCTCTCTCTTTACTCTCTCTCTCTCTCTCTCTCTCCCCTCTCTCTCTCTCTCCCTTCTCTTACACATTGTCTCCCACAGACTTTTTTTTTGATTTAATCGAGTGCTAAATATCCGTAGTCATCTCTGCCCCATGTTCAGACCAGACATGGGGCAGAGCAGCACTACTCTTTACCTGTGACCAACTGCTCAGGAGCGCCCTGGATGGATGGTGGGTTTAGTCCAGGCCCACCACCCCAGTAACAGGGTCCAAGATACTTGCAGACATGGGGCAGAGCCTTTACTGGCTCACAGCGACCAACTGCTCACGAGGCGCCGTAGGGATGATGGTGGGTTCAGTTCCTGGCCCACCACCCCAGCAGAGCTCTCGCAACAAATGCCAGACCCACCCCCACTCCATGAGGGGCCTCCAGTTTTCACATCCAGACTTCGCCAGACCTCCACCCAGCAGACCACAGCCTATCAGCAGCCGGGCGCGTTGCCACGGCCACAATAAATGCTGGACTTAGAGATGTCTCTACAAGAGTAAGCTACCTGCACGGCAGAGCCTCGGCAAGCTACCCGTGTTGTATTTGATAGATATGCCAAATACCAGTAATTATAGACCTCATTCCGGAATGGATTGAGGCTCTTATGTTCCTTGAGCAAGCAGGTGCCCTTGGCTCTACTAGCATGAGACAGGACATATGGAGAAGTTACTGGGGCCCGCTCTCGAGCAAATCGAGATGATGAAACAGGAAGACAGTGATAGTGATAGTGAAAAAACAGAAGGAAGACTGAACTGCACGCCTGCAGGGTAAGTTTAGCAACAGGAAAGTGGTTTTCACAAAGCTCTCACTGCAGCGTGAGTACATAGGAAGTTGTGTTTCCAGTAGAGACACAGAAATCTGGCTCCAGGTAGGAGTGGAGAGGAGGAGGAAGAGAAGGAGGAAGAGGAGGAGTGCAGGAAGAAAGTAGAAGGAGAAGGAGAAGAACAAGAACAAGCAGAACAAGAACAAGAAGAACAAGAAGAACAAGAACAAGAAGCACAGGGGGCCGGAGCGAGGCTGTGCTGGTAGGGCAATTTTTGCTTTTTGCACGCTGCCGCCTGTGCAGGCCTGGTTCGATCCCCTCGCATCCCATATATTCCCCCGCCGAGCACCGCCAGGAGTGGGAGTGCAGAGCCAGGAGTAACCCTCTGAGTGTCGCTGGGTATGACCCAAAAAAGCAAAAAAAGCAAAAAAAAACAAAGAACAAGAAGCACATAGAGACATGGGGGCATGAGGCTCACCAGAAAGATAAATATAAACCTTGTGGCTGGAGTGAAAGCACAGCAGTGGGAGCCTGCATGTATTAAACCTGCTTCAATCCCCAAAACCCGATGACTCCCTGAGCACCACCAGGAGTGATCCCTGGAGCACAGAGCCAGGAGTCAGCCCTGAGTCTATCAGGTGGGGCCCAAAATCCAAAAAATAAAACAATAATAAAGAAATAAGATGAGGGGCCAGAGCAATAGCCCAGCAGGGCGTGCTTGTCTCTTGCACTAGCCAGCCCATGGCGGCCCAGGTTTGATCCCCTCTCCCTCGGCATCCCATATGGCCCCGAGCACCGCCAGGAGTAATTCCTCGAGGTAGAGCCAGGAGAAACTCCTGAGCCGCCGCCGTGTGACTCCAAAAAAAAGCAAAAAATAAATAAATAAATAAATAAATAAAATAAAAGCCTTGGGGCGGAGCCGATAGCTCCAGCTGGTAGGGCGCTTGCTCTCAGACGCGCCAGCCCATGCTGGCTCCAGGTTCGATCCCCGGCATTCCATATATCCCTTAGCACTGCCAGGAGTAACTCCTGAGTGCAGAGCCAGGAGTAACCCTGAGCATTAAAAAAAAAAAAAAAAAAAAGAAAGAAAGAAAGAAGATGAAATCTCAAAGTTGGATGTAACAGGTGACAAACACAGTGTCCACTCTCCCTGTGGCACATGGATAAAGACAACAGTCAGTGTCCACTCTGTGGCAGCCATTAGAGAAACAAGGCCATAGGGAAGGAGAGGCAGCAAATAGCCTTGGCCCTGGGCTCCAGAAACGCAAGGGCTGGTGGAGACGTCATTGTGTCCACCCACAAACCTGGGGCTCAACACCAGTGACCCAGACTCCTAATAAGTGAATTTTGTAATGACCTTTCTAAGGAAATAGGTGGGGGTAAAGGGTAAAGTGACTTTGGGGTCACTTAGGGAGTCAGCTGACCCTGGTGGTGGGGCGGGGTGGAGCACTGAATTTTAAGTCTGCTCTCAACAGGGCCTCAATTTAAACTAATTTAAAACAAAGGAAGATGCCAAAAAAAAGGAAGAAGCGGTAAAATGAATGCCGGCTGGCCAGACAGAGTAAATGTGAATATCAGAAAACGACAAGGCGGGAAAGATTTATTCTGCATAATAAGTGATCAAAATTTGTTTTAAGCAAAGCAGAAGTTAGAGCCTGCTTTTGACAAGGTTAAGGGCCCAGGCCAAAACACAGCCTGTGGGGTAGAGATTCGTCCTGCAAGGGCTGAAAGCAGTGGAAAACAGTCACATCAGCACAAACATTATGGCACAGGGTGGGGGCTACAGGAGTGGACAGAGCCAGCCAGCCCACGGGAGAGTGGACAGAGGCCGCCAGCTCACGGGAGAGTGGACAGAGCCAGACAGCTCACAGGAGAGAAGTGGACAGAGCCAAAGCCAATACAGCCACGGGAGAGTGGACAGAGCCAAGTTTCAGCTCACGGGAGAGTGGATTGAGCCAGCCAGCTCTCAGGAGTGGACAGAGCCAGCTAGCTCACGGGAGAGTAGAGACAGCCAGCCAGTTCACGGAGAGTGGACAGAGCCAACCAGCTCACGGGAGAGTGGACAGAGCCAGCCAGCTTCACGGGAGAGAGTGGATAAACCTTCAGCCAGCTCACGGATGGGCTGCATCAGCCAGCTCACAGGAAATGGACAGAGCCAGCCAGCTCCACAGGATGGACAGAGCCAGCCAGCTCACGGAGAGTGGACAGAGCCACAGCTCAGGGAGAGAGTGGACAGAGCCAGCCGCCAGCTCACGTGGAGAGTGGACACAGAGCCAGCCAGCTTCACGGAGAGTGGACAGAGCCAGCCACAGTTCATGGGAGAGTGGACAGAGCCAGCCAGCTCACGGAGAGTGGACAGAGCCAGCCAGCTCACAGGTAATGCGGACAGAAACCAGCCCAACCAGCTTGCAATTTCCAGCCCTGACTCAACAATTTCAACCTGAAGGTGTTCCCGAATCACTCCCCAGAGTGGTCAGTAATTGAACTCCAGGCTCTGTGAAATTCACAGCATGTTTAAAAAGCCACAGAACATACAGAAAATACTGTATTGTGTGAGTCATAACACTGCTTCATATGGTCGGGATGGGGGGAATAACCATAAGAGAATAAATGCCTAAACAATGAATACCATAAAAACAAATCTAAAACTCGTATTTTCAGCCCGAAACGTACATGTCTCCAGTAGCTCTGAGTGAAGGCAACAGAAACTGACCTGTGGAACCCTGCTGAGGAAGACAGCCTGTGTCCTAGTATCTCTGGGGCACCTTTTATCTTGGGGGTCACACCTGGCTGTTCAGGGCTCATCCCGGCTCTGCACTCAGGGGACCCTACTCCTGGCGGAGCCTTCGGAAACCAATATCTAGGTGCCGGGGGTGGAACCTGCTTGATGACTGCGACGGCACGGACTCTGCTCTGCTGTGCTCTCTCCAAGCTCCCGGGACACTGTAAAAATAAATACCGGTGAGGGGAACAGTTCAAACCGCTTGTATTTATCTCAAGTACTGCATAAACAAAATATTGGGAAAGTGGAGTGTGAGCTCTCCGCCTCCCAGAGTGACACAGATAATCGCACAGACCCCAGAATGAGCTGGGAGAGGCCGTAGTTATATCCAAGAGGCAGAGGAAGGGGAAGCACGGCGGAAACCGCTGGCAGTTCCCTAAACTGTTAAACATAGAAATCTTCGCCATCTGACAGAGCAAACTCCACTCCCAGCTATAGCCCCAGAGAAAGGAAAACATATGTTCCTGCACAGAAACGCGTACACATGTTTGTATGAGCATAGAAGCAACAGCATAACAGCCAAGGGTAGAAACTCACACCTAAATGCTGCGCCACGACGGGAGCGCGCTGGCCACCGCACCGGTGAGGCGGTCAATTTCAGCTGTCAGGAGACCGCCCACTCAGGCCGGCACACCCGTGGCTGGCCCCCAAAGCCAGTTGGACACTCGGACACACACTCAGGTCAGGCAGGAAAAGATCTGAGTGCCAGACCCCCAAGACCCGTCTGTATAACCTTCCCTGGGAGATGTCCGCCTGCACTCGGAAGGGAGGCTGGCTCGCCTCGCTGCCCCGGCGTGGGAGAGGCAGTGCAAAAAGAAGAGCAAACCAGAGAGCTGGTGCAGAAAAGCTACCGCCTAACACCGGCGCTCAGGAAAGATCCCATACCCCGGCCTCTGGTGTTGGTTCGTGGAATACGCCTCTGTCTTCACGGGTCCGTGGAATGGACTTGCTTTATACAAGCCTCCTACGGCACCCTGAGCCCAGGAGCCTAGGGAGGCTCTGAGTAGCGGCTCTCCCAGGGGACAGTAGCGCTCCTCGGCCCCCGCCTGGGGCCAATGATCTCTCAGCTGGAGTCAAAACTCAGGTGCACCCTGGGCCTTCCCAGCTGGATCGCCTTTCCTGCTCCAAGTTCCTTCTGAGGTCTCGCAGCTTGGCTGTGAGTTGACCGGGCCACGCTGCTCTTGAGATTCGCAGGCTTCTGAAACTGGGAGCTTTGCCTGCCATCACCCGCTGAAACGTGGATTAGGCAGCGCTTCAGCTAAACCCGGCTCTTCCTACTTTCTCCCTCAAGGAACTCTGGAAGTTGAGGTTCAAGTTTCTTTTCTCCCTTAGCAGGCATGTGGTCCCCCTGCGCCTCCTCTCCGGGTTCTCCAGGGAGAGTCTGACTGCAATACTGGTTCAGTTGTTCCCTGGTTTGCTGCTCTCCGCAGCTCTGGGGAAATCCTCTTCTTGGGATTTCGGATTGCAAATACCTCCCCACTCCCCACCCTCCCAGTACCAGGATGCCCTGTGTGATCTCCTTTCCCAAGGATTCAAGTTTTTGAAATTTCCCCAACTCCCCACCCGCCTCACTTTCATGATTTCTCCTAACTTTTCTCTTCTTTTGTTTTTCCTCCTGAGCACTCCTATCCAGGCCTCTGGGTACTGGGGAGGCATTGGCCCTGCATGCAGCTTGATCCCTGTCACCCCATCGGGTACCCAGAAGCCCAAGTAGGAATGATCCAGGGAGCACAGAAGGAGGAGCAGTTTTTTATTATAGGGCTTGCCCTGGAACCAGAGGCTTCTGTGCCGGCTGCCTCGAGCGCACAGATCAATATAATTTCTGCTTTTGCCACTGCGCTTCTCATGGCTCCAGTGGGGAGCACAGTAAGCCACGGTTCCGTCTAAGCATATATGCTAATCTGCTTTCCCAGTTTACCAGAGGCAGAAGAGAGACGGCCTGAGACTTTGAGCACTCACGTTTCACAGGTCTGGCTTTTCGTCTCCTTTGGCAGACAATACAGCAGCTACATATTGCCACCTCTACCACCATCCCATAAATACCTGAGCACCCATCACCATGCCACTAAACACCTGAGCACCCACCTCCCATCCCACTCCAATACCTGAGCACTCACCTCCATCCCACTAAATGCGTGAGCACTCACCTCCATCCCACTAAATACCTTCCGAGCACTCACCTCCATCCCACTAAATACCTGGAGCACCCACTTTCCATCCCACTAAATACCCACACCCACCCTCCATCCCATAAATACCTGAGCACCCACCACCATGCCACCAAATACCTGAGCACCTTCCACCTCCATCCCACTAAATACCCGAGCACTCACCCCATCCCACTAAATACCTGAGCACCCACCACCATGCCACTCAAATACCTGGAGCACCACCAATGCCACTAAATACCTGAGCACCCACCTCCATCCCACTAAATACCTGAGCACCCACTCCATCCCACTAAATACCTGAGCAC
>JAJIBD010033726.1:0-52273 GCA_021461705.1 Cryptotis parvus | reverse complement strand
CGTAAACAATGCATCTACCTTAATGATACAAAGAAGATCAGAAACTATGGGATTATACAATCAGCCTCAGATAAAGCATTTTGATCACTTGAATCCCGTTATTCATCGATTTGCTCGAGCGGGCGCCAGTAACATTTCCATTGGACCCTATCACGCGCCAATGTAGCCCAATGGCATCTGGTTGATTCAGGAATATGAAGAGCCTCAAACCGTTCCTTCAGGGTCTTGACAAGGAAGTCTGACCATCTTGTAGGTGGGCGGCCACGTGATCTTTTGACATCCTGTGGGATCCAGTCGGTAATGGCTCTAGTCCAGCGGTTGTCTCCAAATCGCATTACATGTCCAGCCCATCTGATTTTCGATGCCTTGGCAAACGAGACAGCGCCCCTGATTCTGGAATAGCGACGGAGGTCAGAACTCTGATTCCTTCTCTCACTTGAGTGAGGCGTGATATTCCAAGCATAGCTCTTTCGATTCCTCTCTGGGAGACCCGAATAGCATTCTCATCCTGCTTTCGTAGGGCCCAGGTCTCTGAGGCGTATGTTAATGCAGGGAGAACGGTGGAGTCAAAGAGATGTGCCCGGAGCCGGAGGTTCTTTGTCCTTTTTAGCTATTTCTTCGATGCCTTTGAAGGCATTCCATGCCGCTCTCTTCCTCCTGGGCGCAGCTCAGGTTTTAGGTCGCTCATCATGTTGACTTCTCGACCTAGGTACACATAACTGCTGCATTCAGAGATGTTTGTTCCATTGAGAGTGAATGGGGCCTCAGGAACTAGTTCATTCTTCATAAACATAGTTTTCTTTTAGATTCAGCTGTAGACCTATCTTTCCACATTCTCGGTCAAAGTCAGCCAGCATTTGTGCCGCTTGGCTAATGTTTGGTGTTATTAGAACGATGTCATCAGCGAAGCGGAGGTGGTGTAGTTGCCGACCATCTATCTTCACTCCCATTCCTCTCCCATTCTAATTGTCGCATGATGTTCTCGAGGGTGGCGCTGAAGAGTTTTGGTGAAATGGTATCACCCTGTCGAACCCCTCTTTGACATCAATGATCACTTCCTTGTAGAATGGTGAGATCCTGGTGGTGAATCCGTAATACAGCTCACGAAGGATCTTGATGTATTGGGTTTGAACACCCTGTTTGGCTAGGGCTTCGATGACTGCTTCAGTCTCCACAGAATCAAAGGCTTTCTGTAAATCAATGAACGTGAGACAGAGCGGCATCTTGTACTCCCTACAAACCCTCAATGAGCTTGGTTACTGTGTGGATATGGTCGATTGTGCTGAATCCTTTCCGGAAGCCTGCTTGCTCGCATGGTTGTCCTTCATCTAGTGTTCTGCCAATCCTGTTCAGGATGACTCGTGTAAACAGCTTGTAGATGACGGACAACAGGCAGATGGGGCGATAGTTGCCGATGTCGTGAATGTCTCCCTTCTTGAACAGTAGAACTGTCCTGCTGGTTTTCCATTGGGAGGGCACCTTGCATTCGGACAGGTAGCGTGTGAAGAGCCGAGCTAGTGTATTGATGAGTACCGACGGCAGATTCTTCAGGTGTTCGGGTCTGACTTTGTCTGGGCCTGGTGCTGTTCCCTTCTTTTACCGACGAGATGGCATGTCGGATTTCAGAAGGGAGAACGTTGGGAATGACATATCCATCCTGTGGAATTTGGTATGTGGGCAGGTGGATGTGGCTATCAAAGAGATTTGAGTAGAAGTCACTGGATAATCTTCTCCATTGCCTTTCTGGAAGATGTGGATAGATCCATCAGGGCGTCGGAGGGCAGTCATCTTGGTCTTATAGTTGGCGAAGGACAGGCGGGCGGTGCGAATGCTTTTCCCGGCTTCTGCTGCATCTTCCAGTATTTCTGCTCTTCTGTCTTTGGAGGTCTTCTTTTATCGCTTCTCTGCACCGCTTAGCAAGCTTGGACGTTAGCATTTGGTCTCCCTGAGGCTCGCGCCTTGCCACGCTGGCGAATGAGCTCGAGAGTTTCTGAAGACAGGCGTCCTTTTTGTGTCTTTCTCTCTCTCGGCATTCTTCGCACAATCATGGAGGTGCTGGAACCAGTCGGTTGTATTCTTCATCGATGTCGCCAATGATGGTATCTTCCCATGTTGCTGCAATGGTGCCAAAGAGTTCCCAGTTGGTGGTCGTTCTGGGAGTTCTCTTTTCTTAAACTTTGCAGCCTTTTCTCCCCCGTTGCGGGAAGTAGAATTTTTGCACGAAGGGAGACGGTGGTCCGATCCTGTTTGGAATTTGGGGACGACAGCAACATCGGTCAGACAAAAACCGTCGATTGAAGATGATGTGGTCAATTTCATTGTGGAACTGTCCACCAGGAGATTCCTATGTCCAACGTTTGCCTTCAGCCTTCTGGAACTGTGAGTTCCCATGAATGGTCTTGGTGGCCATGATGAACCTCAGATAGTCTCTCACCCTGTTCGCTCCATTCTAGGCCATGGGTCCCGATGTGGAGTTCTTCAGCCGATCTTCTTGGTCCTATCTTGGCATTAAAATCACCGACTATGATCTTGTAGAAGGTGTGATCTTTTTTATAGAACTCCTCCAATTCCATGTAGAATTTCTCAATTTCATCTTCTTTGTATGTGGATGTTGGTGCGTAGACAATGAAGATAGAAATTGCTGGCAGTGGGCCACATCTCTTCAAGTGCAATCGTCCTATCCTGGTTTGTTAGGCATTCAAATGAATCAATGTTGATGGCCATGTTCGTGGTGGACAAGGACACCAACGCCACCGACGCCTCTTTGTCTTGCATGTTCCAAGGAACAATTCTTCTCTGGTGTCAAATACAGCATGATGCAACTGACGCTCCTCCTCGTCTCAGTCAGACCAATGATGTCGTACTTTGATCTTTTGCACTTGCACCATCAGATCCTCAATATATGCTTCCGATGCCAGCGCGTACGCATTGAAAGTACAGACAGTCATTTTAGTCCTTCTTCGCTTTGGCAGCCTAGGATGGCCGTGGAAATTTTATCAGGCACTGCTTGTTTGCCTTTCTTACTGCTGCCGTAGTAAGGGCTCTTTCGGGTCAGGAAAATAAAACATTTCTGTTACTGGTTTTGGCATATCGAACACGCATCGGACAGCTTGCCAGGCTCTGCCATGCCGGGCACTATATTCTCATTACTTTTGTGGGTCTCTCTCAGAGGGGTGGGTAGAATATTTATGGTACTTGGTATAGTAGCATTTTACCAGCTACCATCTTGTGATTTTTAAACTCTCAGCCTAACATATAGGAGGAGGGAACTTGAGTTCAATATAGTTGATCCTGTTTAACCCTACAAAACCACAGCCAACATCACACTTAGCATGTAAAGCTGTTGTTCTGGGATTGGGCAGAGGACTAGGCTGCCCAGCTCATGACAGAACAATGGAGGGTCCTAGCCACAACAACTAGATAAGACGGAGATATTAGGGGCTACTTCACTAGAAAAGAATACGGTTAACACTATTAGCAGCTGACACAATACTTTACTTAAATGATCCTAAAACTCCTACCAAAAAATTCCTAGGAAATAATAAACTTTTACAGTAAAGATGGCTGAAAGCTATAAATCAGGCTACAGAAATCCATGGCATTTTTTTATATGCAAACAATGAAGAGAGAGAATTTGAAAAATCCAACAGAATTGTAATTCTCAGAAGAAATGGGGGATGAAGCCGAAAAGAGCTGAAGGGGACGAATGCTAAGGGAAAAATTGTCAAAATCACTAATGAAAGAAATAGAAAGAAAACAGAAAACGTAAGGGAGTGGAAAGAGCATCCCCTTTTTTTGTTGCACTGGAAGGGATTAACTATAACGATCATCCTCACGTAAAGCACTTAATAGATTCAGTGCAGTCCCCTAAGAAAATATGCCTAATGACAGCTTTGTGAACCTAGAACCAAATGTGGTTAATGAATGTGTATGGAGTCATAAAACCCCTGACTAGTCCCAAAGCAATCCTAGGAAAAAGGGATGTGGGGACTTTCTTCACCCAACTTTAAGTTGTGACAGAAAGCTACAGTAAACAAGACTGTATTGTAAAGTGACTAAACAAGATCAGAGACAGACTCAGATAACTGGGATAGAACGTGAAAGCACAAGACAGACCTACAGACACTCGGACTAGTCAGAGAAAGTGAAGCTCTCCCACAAAGGACCTCAGGGTTACAGCAGAGCCGCAGAGTTTCCTCCCTTAGAACAGAACTGGGAAACTGGGTGGCCATGTGCGAAAAATAAACTTGGTCCTGTTTCCACCGTCAATAATTGCTTTCCACACATCAATAATTACTTTATTTAGAGGGTGACTTCAAGAGTTCACCACCCGCACGCAAGCCTGGGTAAGCTACTTGTGTCGTATTTGATATGCCAAAATACCAGTAACAATTAGACCAGTTATTCCCATGACTAATATAATGGTTTGAGGCACTTTTATGTTCTGGAGCAAGCAGATGCTCTTTGGGTTCTACTAGCATGAGACAGGACATATGAGATATTACTGGTGCCTGCTCGAGCAAATAGATGATAAACGGAAGATAGTGATAGTGATTTCACACTGCACCAAAAAACTCGATTTCAAAATCAATTAAATATCTTTCTATCAGGCTTGAATCCATCTGTTACACAGAAGAGTCCGAGCCTCGAGGATGTTAGTGACTCCAAACAAGCTAGAAGCAAAGATGAACAAAATGGGGGGCTGTGTCAAAGCCAAGAAGCTTCAGCACTGCAAAAAAAAAAAAAAAAAAAGATGGTCAGAACAAAATGAGCACCCACAGTGGTGATATTCGCTCACCTGACAAAGGGTCAATATCCAGAGGGAGTCTGCAGCTAAAACAACAAGAAGGGAAACACAACGTCAGAAATGGAGAGAGGAGCAGAAACTCAGGAAGTCCTAGAAGGCACACAAATGACTAATAGCAGGCCGAGCAATAGCACGGGAAGGCGTAGGGGCACCAGCCTTGGGCAGCTGACAGGGCTTCACAATCCAAGGCACCCTAGATAGCCCCGGGCACTCCAGGAGTGATCCTTGAAGAGTAGAGCCAGGAGTTGTGGAAGCCTTGGGCAGAGCCAGTGTACCCCCAAAAAATGGCCAATGGCCATATGGGAACAAAATTCTCTTCATCACTTATCATCAGAGGAAATAGTCTAAACAACAAGGAGATATAACCTATCATTAGTGAGATTGGCTCACATCAGAAAGGTGGATGGTGGGGGAATCAAATTTAGAAACTCTGGATAAGGGATACTGAAGAGTAGGTGAGGGAACACATAATGTGCGGGGAGAGAACAAGAGATAAGGAAAGTGCCTCATAGAGAGGCCCGGGGTGGAGGGCGAAGGAGGGTAAAGGGGAACATTGGCGGTGGGAAGAGTGCCTGGTGGAGGGCCAGTGTGTTGGACAAAGTATGACTTAATTCTGCCACATGGATTCAGCCTGTAACTGTCCTCTTGGGGGTTCCATTCAAGCAAGCAGGTAAAACAATCAGTGCTGGCGGGGATGTGGGGCAAGGAGCCCTTGTCCACTGCTGGCTGGGTGGACGCAGGGTGAGTCAGTCGCCACTGTGGGGTCATGGGTCAGCTACTATGGGCTAGTCATTAAGCACCAGAAACCCTTCACTGAGTACCCATACGCCCAGCTAATTACAATCTAGGTGTGTCAGCTCTAGCCAAAGCAATTACTCTTTGAAGCTCACAGAGCATTTGTTAACCATTACTGCTGGCCAAGGTGCAAACACGGCCCGAGTGAAACAGTGTGAGTGAGTCTGTAGGTGATGCCGCAGAAACAACGTGCTGGTTCTACTCAGCTAGAAGGCAAGGTTGAGCACACCTCAGCCGCCGTGATGCGACTTAGTGGGGCTGGTGCCGAGGAAGTCAAACTCAAGGGCAGACGAGAGAGGCCGTTCTCATGGGGTGGAAATAGCACAGAGAGGGAGCAAACAGCGGCCAGTGGGAACAGCCAGAGAACTGACCTACAGAACCTAGGCTTACCAGGCTGGGACAAATGGGGTGAATGCCTCGGGACCCTGCGACGTTGAAGGGCGGTGCTGGAACACCACTCATGAAAATATCATTGACAGTATTGGAGACCAGCGGCATCTCAATAAAAATGGTAGGGTTTATTTGCATAATATATATATATGTCATGCAAATAAATATATATCTATATGTATATATATATATATATATATACATATATATATATATATATATATATCTATGTCTTTACTGTCTTCCCGTTCATCATCAATTTACTATCGAGCGGGCACTAGTAACATCTCAATATGACCTGTCTCATGCAAGTAGAGCCCAAAGGACACCTGCTTGCTCCAGGAACATAAAGAGCCTCAAACCATTCCATCAGGTTATGGGAATGAGGTCTATAATTTTACTGGTATTTGGCATATCAAATATGACACGGGTAGTTGCCAGGCTCTGCCAGGCTCTGCCGTCGGCGGGTAGCATACTCTTGTAGTCATCTCAAAATCCAGCATTTATTGATGAACCGCGAGCCGGCTTAAGGCCGGCAAGAAGCCGGGCTGTGATAGGCTGGGAGTCAGAGGCTAGGTAAGACAGAGAAGGGAACAGTGTGCTAATAATTGTCGAAAGTGCTAATAACAACCTAGGACTGAGCATTAAATACAAGGCAAAAGAGGCACATAACCTCTAAATGTATTTATTACAAACCACAAATGTGTTAGAGGGAAGAGAGAAAGAGAGAGAGAGAAGAGAGAGAAAGAGATAAAGAACCTGCCATAGAGGCAGGTGGGGAGGGGAGGGAATCGGGGACATTGGTGGTGGGAAACGGGCACTGGTGGAGGGATGGGTGCTGGAACACTGTATGGCCGAAACCCAAACATGAACATCTTTATAACTGTATATCTCACGGTGGTATAATAAAATATTTTAAAAAACCTTGGGGGATTATAATATTCACTTTTGTGTGCTTTTAAATCTCACAATAAAAATGGCATAATAATTTATTTTTAACTGTAATTCCACTGAAATAAAATAAATGAATAAAGAAAAAAAGAAAAAGAAAAACTGGCAGGAATAACTACTTTATCTTCCTTTTAAAAAAAATTGGCAGGAAAAAAGAGGACTCACTGTATCACTGTATCACTGTCTCCCGTTCATCATCGATTTGCTTAACAGGCCCCTTTAACATCTCCATATGACCTGTCTCATGCTGAAGTAGAGCCCCAAAGGGCATCTGCTTGCTCGAGGAACATAAAGAGCCCCTCAAACCATTCCATCAGGTCTCGGAATGAGGTCTATAATTGTTACTGGTATTTGGCATATCAAATACGACACAGGTAGCTTGCCAGGCTCTGCTGTGTGGGTAGCATACTCTTGTAGTCATCTCTAAGTCCAGCATTTATTGATGAACTGTGCGGCTGTGGCTGCAAGCTGGGCCATGATGGCTGGTCTGCTGGGTGGAGTTCTGACGAGGGAAGTCGGATGTG
The DNA here is from genome assembly GCA_021461705.1 of Cryptotis parvus. Classification (NCBI taxonomy): domain Eukaryota; kingdom Metazoa; phylum Chordata; class Mammalia; order Eulipotyphla; family Soricidae; genus Cryptotis; species Cryptotis parvus. The sequence goes on along the minus strand of JAJIBD010033726.1, from coordinate 44,806 downwards.
GAAAATGGAGGCCCTCACGGAGTGGGGGTCGTCTAACTTGTTGTGAGGCTCTGCTGGGGTGGAGGGCCAGGGCTAGAACCTGCCATCCCTCCCGGTGCCTCATGAACAGCTGGGCACAGGGGAGAGCCAGTTGCAGCTCGTGACCCCATGCCTGAGAGGAACTCAAACATAAAAAAAAGCCTCCATCTAAAAAAGGAGAAAAACGGGGAGGGTCTGGTAGAGGCCCAGGGGTTTAAGATTCTTGATCTGCTCAAGTTTTGAGTGTCTGCAAGGACAGCTCAGAAACAGTTGGGGAAACTTGAAATACTGGTGGTCCACAGCTGCAATGGTGTTGGGTTTGGGGTTAAATATTCACTTATCTTCACTTGTCTTTCTGTTAGTCATTGATTTGCTCTAGTGAGCCAGTAAACATCCCTGTCGGAGTGCTAGGGTAGCCCAAGGGCATCTGCTCGCCTCCAGGAATACCAAGAGCCTCAAACCATAGAATGAGGTCTATTCCCATGAGGAGTTAAATATTTGTAAATATTAAATAAGTGGAAATATTTGTAAGAAATTGACATGAAGGTCTTTGTTGTAGTATTTGAGTAGAAGCCCACTGTTTTGTTTTTTGTTTTTTTAATTTTTTTTTGCTTTTTTTTTGGGTCACACCCGGCAATGCTCAGGGGTTTCTTCTGGCTTTGCACTCAGGAATCACTCTGGCGGTGCTGGGGGACCATAGGGGATGCCGGGATTGAACCCAGGCGGCATGGGCCGGCCAGCGTGCAAGGCAAACGCCCTACCCTGGGCTATCACCTAGCCCAGAAGCCCACTGTTTAATAAGTTCAATAAGTGAAATCAATACCACAGATGGTCCAATTCACACATAACTCAGTGAATAGGTCACGCGCTAGCTAGCAAATACTATTCTGAGATATATGTTTTAATAAGCGATATCATTCTGCCTGCTTAGGGAGCTGCAGGGGTGAGGGTGGATAGGAAATGAGGGCTGTCTTTGTGGGGTAGAGGACACATTGGTGGCTGGACTAGTGCTGGAACAAGTTGAACCCTCTGAATCAACTACACTGTGAACAACTCTGTAAACCACGGTGTTTAAATAAAATTAGACAAACAAAAAGACTCTTGATTTACACCTCAGGCCTTAGCTGGAATCCTGAGCACAGAGCCAGAGTGAGCCTGAGCACTGCCAGTAACCCCACTTCTAGGAACGCCAGAATCAAGGATTCCCACAGGGACTCTCTGAGAGCCGAAAGCCCGTGGAGAGGAAAGTCCACACAGTTGAGAAAAGTCCACATGCGGGGGGGCAGGGTCCTTGGGGTGGCTGGGGGGCAGGAACAAGGTGGCAGAGGAGGAAGAGGGAGGAGGAAGAGGGAGGAAGAAGAGGGAAGAGAAGGAGGAGGAAGATTCGGAAGAAGAGGAAGAGGAGGAGGAGGAGAAAGAAGAGGAAGAGGAGGAGGAGGAGAAAGAGGAGGAGGAAGGGAGAAGGAAGAGGAGGAAGAGGAGGAAGAGGAAGAGGAGGAGGAGGAGAAGGAAGAGGAGGAAGAGGGAGAAGGAAGAGGAGGAAGAGGAGGAGGAGGAAGAGGAGAAGGAAGAGGAGGAGGGAGAAAAAGGATGAAGAGGGAGGAAGAGGAGGAGAAGGGAAGAGGGGAGGAGGAAGAGGAGGAAGAAGAGGAAGAGAGAGGAGGAGGAGGAGGGGGAGAGAAGAGGAAGAGGAGGGAGAAGGAAGAGGAGGAAGAGTAGGAAGAAGAAGAGGAGGAGGGAGAAAGAAGAGGAAGAGGAGGAGGAGAAAGAGAAGAGGATGAGGAAGAGGAGGAGGATGAGGAAGAGGAGAAGGAAGAGGAAGAAGAGGAGGAAGAGGGAAGAGGAGGAGGAGGAGAAGGAAGAGGAGGAAGAGGAGAAGAGGAGAAAGAGAGAGGAGGAGGAAGAGGGAGGAGGAAGAGGAGAAGGAAGAGAGAGGAAGAGGAGGAGGAGGAGGAAAAAAGGATGAAGAGGAGGGAAGAGGGGGAGGAGAAAGAGGAGGGAAGAGGAGGAAGAGGAGGAGAAGAGAAGAGGGAAAGAGGGAGGAGGTGAGAAGGATGAAGAGAAAGAGGAGGAAGAGGAGGGAAGAGGAGGAAGAGAGGAGGAGGAGGAGAAGAGGAAAGAGGAAGAGGAGGAAGAGGAGGAGGAAGCGGAGGGAGAAAGAGAAGAGGAAGCGAGGAGGAGGGAGGAGGAGGAGGAAGAAGGAAGAGGAGGAAGCGGAGGAGGAGGGAAGGAGGGAGGAGGGAAGGAGGGAGGAGGAAGCGGAGGAGGAGGAAGGGGAAGAAGAGAAAGAAGAGGAGGAAGCAGAGGGGAGGAGGAGAGAGGAAGAGGAGGAAGCGGAGGAGGAGGGGAAGAGGAGGAGGAGGAGGAGGCAGAGGAGGAGGAGGGAGGGAAGCTGAGGAGGAGGAAGGGGGAGGAGGAAGAGGGAGGAGGAGGAGGAGGAGGGAAGCGGAGGAGGAGGAAGGGGGCACAGAGGCCACTGGGGCTTCATTCGGGCGCTCCCCTCCTGCAGTGCTCCAGGGGTCCCTCGGGCGGGCGGTGTGGCAGACCCTCTGTGCTGGCCGGGTCTGTGTCGGGAGGTGCAGAGCAGGCCGCCGCCGGGGCGAGGGGACATATGGGGAGAAACAGGCCCCGCGCGTGCCATGGAGAACATATATAGGCCTGGAATTGCCTTTGTATTTTGGACACTCATTAGGAGAATAATAAATAACTTATTATTATGAATATGGTAATGAATCATTCCGTTCTCAAAATTAAACCTTAAGCCGCTCACAAATTAAATGTAAATTATTGGGCCGGGGGCTGGCGGCTCCCGGGGAGGGGGCTGCTCCGCTGCCACCGTCCCCGGCACAGCGAGCCTCGTGGCCCTTTAACGGGCGCGGAGGCGGCCGGGGTGACGCGCGAGGACACGGAGTCCGCACGCGCCGCGCCTGCCCCCTGCCGGCCGCCCGCGGGACTGCAGCGCCCCGCGCCCCCAGCCCGCGATCACGCGGGGCTGCAGCTCGCTCGCCGGCTCCCCAGGGCTCTGGCCAGGCCGCCCTCGGCGTCATCCCGCGCCCCCTGGCAGCACCAAGGACGCCCAGAGAGCCAGTGACTGGCTTAGGCCACACAGCCCGAGGCCGGGCGCTCTGATGCCAGGGGCTGCCCCTGCGGCCTCACTCTGGCCTTGGGCGGTGGGCAGGCGTGTGCCCTCTGCCTGTTATTCAGCCTGGATGGCCCCAGCCGGGGGGGCCTGTGCCTGGCCCTTGGTGACCTCAGGGGACAGGCACAGGTCCCAGGGAACCCAGGAGAGCAAAGGAGCTGGGCGTGGCCATCGCTGTTGTCCGTCCCAGAAAATGACCAAGCCACAAGTCGGGCACAGTGTGTTCTGGGGCGCACGCCACTGACCACCGTCTAGGGCTGTCCCCATCCGGGGCCCCGTGCCCAGGTAACACCTTTTGGCCCGACAGCCTGCGGGCCTCCGGCAATGGCAGGACTGGGCATGCCCGACCGGACGCTGGACCCAGAGTGCCGGGAAGCGGTGCCTCCCGCGGGTCCGGGGGCTCTTGGGTCGGGCCGGCGCCTCTGTCCAGGGCTCTTGGTCGGGCCGGGGCTTTTGAGTCTGGCCGGCTGCTCTGTCCCCCGGGCCGGCTGCTCTGACCCCGGCCGGCTTGCTCTGTCCCCCGGGCCGGCTGCTCTGTCCCCCCCAACCCCGGGCCGGCTGCTCTCTTCCCCGGGCCTACGGCTCTGTCCCCCCGGGCCGGCTGCTCTGTCCCCCGGGCCGGCTGCTCCTGTCCCCGGGCCTACGGCTCTGTCCCCCGGGCTGGCTGCTCCTGTCCCCGGGCGGGCGGCTCTGGACCCCGGGCGGCTGCTCCGGACCCCGGCCGGCTGCTCTGTCCCCCGGCCTACGGCTCTGTCCCCCCGGGCCGGCTGCTCCCTGTCCCCGGGCCGGCGGCTCTGACCCCGGCCGGCTGCTCTGACCCCGGCAGGCTGCTCTGTCCCCCGGGCCGGCTACTCCTGACCCCGGCCGGCTGCTCCTGACCCCGGGCCGGCTGCTCTTGTCCCCGGCCTACGCTCTGTCCCCCGGCCGGCTGCTCTGTCCCCCGGCCTACGGCTCTGTCCCCTGGGCCGGCTGCTCTGACCCCCGGGCCGGCTGCTCTGTCCCCGGGCCGGCTGCTTCTGACCCCCGGGCACTGCATTCTGTCCCCGGGACGGCTACTCCCTAGTCCCCGGGCCGGCTGTTCTCTGTCCCCGGGCCGGCTGCTCCTGACCCTGGCCGGCTGCTCTGTCCCCGGGCCGGCTGCTCTGTCCCCGGCCGGCTACTCTGTCCCCCGGGCCGGCTACCTCTGTCCCCAGGCCGGCTGCTCTGTCCCCCGGCCTAGCCCCGCAGGGTGGGCAGCGCCGTCCGGGTCTCAGGCCGCTCAGACTAATTTGTTTTCCCTCTCCCCAGTATTGATCAGGGGCTGGAACCGAGGGCTGCGGTAAATGGCTTGTTCCCATGGCAACCATCAGATACGCGCTCAGACGCCCCTAAGAGTTCCGAGGGAACAAATATCCTTTCATAGCCGCGCTGCTTTCCGAAGGCTCGGATATTGTTCAGAACAAGTCATTTTTAAAAAGCAATATTGGGGGGAAAAACCTAACCAGGTTTCTCAACAGACATAAAGTTGTTCCATACAGCCGTGCTGGGAATTAGGTTTTTAGGAGCCTGTGACGGAGTTTGCGGATCCTCAGAGCATCTCCGGGAAATGGGCTGTGGTGTGGAAGCTCCGCCCCCACGGCCCCTGCCCCCCACAGCTCCGCCCCTACAGCTCCGCCCCCGCCCCTACAGCTCCGCCCCTACAGCTCCGCCCCCTACAGCTCCGCCCCTCACGCAGCTCCGCCTCTCCTACAGCTCCGCCCTCCCACAGCTCCACCTCTCCTACCGCCTCCGCCCTCACGCTGCTCTGCCCCTCCCACCACTCCACCCCCTACAGCTCCGCCCCACAGCTCCGCCTCCTACAGCTCCGCCCCCTACAGCTCCGCCCACACACGGTCTACCCACACACTCTTCCCTCCTACAGCTCTGTCCCACGCACGGTCCGCCCCACTCACGCACCTCCCGCACATGCTCCCGCCCTGCACAGCCTCTGTCCTGCACACCCTCTGTCCCGCACACGCTCTGTCCCGCAATGCTCTCCCGCACACCCTCTGTCCCGCACACCCTCTGTCCCGCACACACTCTGTCCCGCATACACTCTGTTCTGCACACCCTCTGTCCTGCTCACCCTCTGTCCCGCACACGCTCTGTCCCTCACACTCTCTGTCCTGCACACACTCTTGTCCCGTACACGCTCGCACCCGCACACACTCTGTCCCGCACACGCTCTGTCCCTTGACACGCCAGTACTCGCGACGCCCTCTGTCCCGCACACACTGTCCCGCAACCCTCTGTCCCGTTACACATTCTGTTCCGTACACTCTCTGTCCCGCAACTCTCTGTCCCACACACTCTCTGTTCTGCACATACTCTGTCCCGCACACGCTCCGTCCCGCACACCCCTCTGTCCCCACACGCTCTGTTCCGCACACTCTCTGTCCCGCACACTCTCTGTCCCGCACACTCTCTGTCCCGCACATACTCTGTCCCGCACACACTCTGTCCCGACACGCTCTGTCCTGACACAGTCGGACTAGGCACACGGCTGTGTCCCAGCACACACTCTGTCCCCTTACACGCTCTGTCCCCGCACACCCTCCGTCCCCAACACGCTCCGCCCGACACGCTCGGACCTCGCACACGGCTGTGTCCCTGCACATGCTCCGTCCCTACACGCTCTGCCCCGACACGACACGCTCTGTCCCGCACACGGCTGTGTCCCCGCACATGCTCTGTCCCGCACTACACTCTGTCCCGCAAACGGCTGTGTCCCCACACACGCTCTGTCCCGCACACGCTCTGTCCCGCACATGGCTGTGTCCCGCACACGCTCTGTCCCGCACACGGCTGTGTCCCCGCACAGCGTTCTGTCCCGCACACGCTCTGTCCCGCACGACGGCTGTGTCCCCTGCACACGCTCTGTCCCGCACACGCTCTGTCCCGCAACGGCTGTGTCCCCGACACGCTCTGTCCACACACGCTTCTGTCCCGCACACGGCTGTGTCCCCGCTGACACGCTCTGTCCCGCACACGGCTGTGTCCCCTGCACACGCTCTGTCCCGCACACGGCTGTGTCCCCAGACACGCTTCTGTCCCTTACGCACGGCTGTGTCCCTGCACACGCTTCTGTCCCGCACGGCTGTGTCCCTCACACGCTCTGTCCCGCACACGGCTGTGTCCCAGCACACGCTCTGTCCCGCACACGCTCTGTCCCGCACACGGCTGTGTCCCCTTGACACGCTCTGTCCCGCACACGGCTGTGTCCCAGCACACGCTCTGTCCCGCACACGCTCTGTCCCAACACGCTCCGCCCCGCTAACGGCTGTGTCCCCACGACACCCCTCTGTCCCAACACGCTCGGCCCGCGACACGCTCTGACCTTTGACGCTCTGTCCGCACACGGCTGTGTCCCCGCACACGCTCTGTCCCGCACCCTCTGTCCCGACACGCTCCGCCCGCCCACTGCAGTGTCCCCGCACGCCGCTCTGAGCCTGGCGTGTATCGGGACGCAGCCCCCGACACAGCCTCTCCGAGAGTGCCCAGGGAGCGGGGCGCTGGCCGGCAGCGTGCAGGCGCGGGCCAGGAGGGACAGGGCAGTGCCCCGGAGCCGCTGCTCCGGGAGCCTCTCGGCTGGGCCTCCTGCCTCGGGCGCCCTCGTGCCCAACTCCCACGGGGCTTTGGTGGAGACGAGTTTTCCCAGGACACCCGGGTCGGCTTCCCCAGGGGTCCACACCGCGAGGGATGCGCTCAGCGCGCGCGGGAGGGCGTGGGGCGGGGCGCGCCCTGCTGGGGGACGCGGGGATAGCAGCGACCGGCCGACGCGGCTCTTCATTCCTTCCCATCGCAATTGGGATTAAGGGGCGCCCACCCCGACCCCAACCACCTCCAGCAGTTGACACACGCTTTCCTCTGGGCCTCAGCGAGCCCCTGCAGAGCCAGAGAAACTTCTAGAAAGCAGCAGCAGCGCCCAGGACGGGTGCACACACGCCCCTGCCTTCCACAAGCGGCTCCTCAAACTCCCCGGTGCTCCGCCCAGCCCAGCCCCTCCTGGGCCTCAGTTTCCTGTTTGCACACCAAGGCAACAGTCTGAAGGATGGTCCCTCAGCGCGTGGGTGATTCTAGCTTTGCTCTGTTTCTGTTCCCCGAGCTTTACTGAAACTTGTGACTGTCTACCAGCTTCATCATTTGACATGACTTTCTCCTTTAAAAGCGACTGGGGTGGAGGCGAAAGTACAGCATTGGGGTGTTTGCCTGAACGCGGCCGATACAGGTTCCATCCTAACCCCCACCCCCAAGCCCCAGGTACCTGAGCACCACCAGGAGTGATCCCTGAGTGCAGAGCCAGGAGTAAGTGCCGAACACCGCTGGGAGTGACCACAAAATAATTTTTAATTAGGATAAAGAGAAAGAGTCTCTGCGACCCAAGAGACACGCAGACATGGGGCAGAACTGCTACTGGCTCTCCCTGTGACCACCACTCATGAGGCGCCCGGGAGGGGATGGTGGGTTCTAGCCCTGGCCCACCACCCCAGCAGAGCCTCGCAACAAGCCAGACGACCCCCACTCCATGAGGGCCTCCGTTTTCCACATCCGGACTTCTCTCTCGTCAGACCTCCTCCCAGCAGACCAGCCTATCAGCGCCCGGCCATGGCGCGCTTGTGGCCGCACTGTTCATCAATAAATGCTGGACTTAGAGATGCCTACAAGTGTATGCTACCTGCACGGCAGAGCCTGGCAAGCTACCCGTGTTGTATTTGATATATATGCCAAATACCAGTAACAATTATAGACCGCATTCCGGAATGGATTGAGGCTCTTTATGTTCCTGGAGCAAGCAGATGCCTTGGGCTCTACTAGCATGAGACAGGACATATGGAGATGTTACTGGGGCCCGCTCGAGCAAATCGATGATGAACGGGAAGACAGTGATACAGTGATAAAGAGAAAGAAAGCCAGCTCCTAGCCTGAGCCACTTCCGCGCCTCCAGCAGCCGGGCACAGGCTTGCCGAGACGGTCCTGCAGGAAGCTGGTCCTGGCAGGTTTCCAGTTCCACCCACAGCCTTGGGGCTCCCAGAGCCCCAGACCAGACCCACCCTGTAAGCCCAGGCAGTGGGGGTGTGGGGGCTGGCACCCTCAGTCCTAGGAAGTCTGTTTGGCTCCTGGGGTAACTTTATAAAAATTCTCAAGGGGCCAGAGACTCCTGGTTCTGTGCTCAGGGGTTTCTCCCAGAGGTGCTCGGGGAGCCATCTGGGGTGCTGGGGATCAAACTGGGCTAGCTGTGAGCAAGTGCTCTACCCGTTGAACTATCTCTGGTGTGTAGAACTGAAATAGTCATCACGGGTGAAGTGCTTTAGTAAAAGCCCCTAAGAAGTGCCGAGTTTGGGGCTGAAGTCCTAGCACAGCTGCAGCTTGCTTGCACACAGGGACCCAGGTTCCATCCCCGGCATCCCGTAGGTCCCCCAGGCACCACCAGGAATAATTCCTGCGTGCAGAGCCGGGAGGAGCCCCTGAGCATCACTGGGTGTGTCCCCAAACTTTAAAGCAAAAGAAGCCAAGCTTAAGCCCCCACTTCAGACCAGGCAGGGGAGACTCTGCTGGCCCCAAGGACACCTGAGGCCCCCTGCCGTGCCTGACTTCCTCGAACTGCCCTGGGCAACCGGCCATGCCAGTTGGGCCCGGCATGAGACGTTGATGGCCTTGCTGTCCACATTCCTACAACAGGCGTCACTGCCCCCTCCGGGAGAGGCTCAGTGCACGGGTGCATCCGGTGGGCTCTCTGTGCTCGCCTCCTAACTACGTGATTGGCCTAGAATTTGTTGTTATTGTTGTTCTAGGGGCCACACCTGGCTATGCTCAGGGCTCACTACCGGCTCTGTGCTCAGACATCTCTCTGGCAGGATTGGGGGACCGTGCGGAGTACTGGGGACCAAGCCTGGGTCAGCGGCTGCACGCAGTGCCTACCTGCTGTGTAGGGCCCTGGCTTAGAACATTTTATGTACAATTCACCTGCTCCCCCAAATTGGGTCTGTCTCCAGCTCGCCGGCTCCCAGGACTAACTCTGGAAAGAAGTTGCCCTCCTGACACAGCCCAGAAATATGCTGCTGGAGGCCTCCGCTGTATCCGTCTGGCTCGGCCCGCTGGATCTGAGAGGGAGCACCTCCTCCTATCCCTCCAGGAGCACCACCAGGTGCCTTCAGCTCACGGCTCGTGCTCCGGAGACCAGTGGGGTCTCTGCACAAGCCCCCCAATTAAAACACGGCAGAGGGGCAGTACACAAAAGTGTTTGCCTTATATGTGGCCCACCTGGGTTCAATTCCGAGAACTCACATGTCCCCTGAGAACTGAGCCAGGAGCAAGACCTGAGCACTGCTGGGTGTGGCCCAAAACATAAAAACTTCGACTCAAGACCTAAAAACTTTCCCCTGAAAAGTGTAAATGTGAAGTGCTTTCACAGGTCGTGGAGTGGAAGGCTGCTCACCAGGCCACTGAGAGAACAGGCACACGGCGAGTCCAAGAGAACAGCCCCAGACACTCACGTTCGCTCCTGAGTCACCATCTCCGGAGCTCTGCAGTTTCTGGGCTCCACAGGAATTAAGACTCCTTCTCCCTACTGAGCATCCCTTGCTGTGTGGCCTCGGGCAACACACTTAACTTTTCTGGGCCTTCCGGTCATGCCCCCAAAAAGGAGGCTGTACCTGCTTGTTGAAACGCCTCCTGCCGCTGCAGGGAAAACCATGAGGGCCCAAGAGTGCAACATGGTCCACCTGTTTCCTGCTGCTGCCCGCCTGTTTCCTGCTGCTGCCCGCCTGTTTCCTGCTGCTGTCCGCCCTGTTTCCTGCTGCTGCCCGCCTGTTTCCTGCTGCTGCCCGCCTGTTTCCTGCTGCTGTCCGCCTGTTGCCTGCTGCTGTCTGCCTGTTTCCTGCTGCTGTCTGCCTGTTGCCTGATGCTGTCTGCCTGTTTCTTGTGGCTCTGTTGGCCTGTTTCATGCAGACCGGTGCATCATATAGTGAGTAGGGCATTTGCCTTGCATGTAGCCAACCTGGGTTCGATCCCCGGCATCCCAAATGGCCTCTCAAGCACCACCAGGAATAATTCCTGAGTGCAGAACCAGGATAACCCCTGAGCACAGCCATGCATGAGAGTGAGAAAAAAAAGAAAAGGAGGAGGAGGAGAGGAAGTAGAAGAAGAAGAAAGAAGGAGGAGGAGGAGGAAGAGGAAGAAGAGGAAGAGGAAGAAGAGGAAGAAGAGGAGGAGGAGGAGGAGAAGAAAGAGGAGGAAGGAGGAAGATGAGGACGAGGAGAAGGAGGAGGAGGACGACGACGAGGAGGAGGAGAAGAAAAAGCAGAAGAGGAGGAGGAGGGAAGAGGAGGAGGAAGATGAGGGAAGAGGAGGAGAACGAGAAGAAGGAGGAGGAGGAGGAGGAGGAGGAGCCGACTATTTGGACAGGGGACCCTAGGTGAGTAGGGCGCGGTGATGGATGGAGCCAAGCCTTCGAGGAGGTGGGGGCCAAGCAACTGGAGAGGGAGAGTGTCGGGCACCCAAACCCTCCCTGCGGGTCCTGCACGCCTGCTGCCCGGGGAGCCCGGCTCTGGCCCCACACCTCGTCCAAGCCCTCCCACTGCTCTCACACACGGGCCCAGGCACCCTCCCCGGCCCACTCCCACCTCGCCTGCCCCTTGAGGTGATGGTCTGGGCCTCCTGCAGCAGGACAGGGCTTGGCTGCTCGGACCCTCCACCCCTTCAGTCTCAGCCCCCGCTCTGTTGGCCAGCCTGGGGGTGGAGCATGGAGGTGTCCAGGGCATGCGGCTCGCTCTCAGAGCCTCCTGGGAAACCAAGCCCTAGGGGCCAGGCACGGCCATACTCTGGCCTGTAGGGGGCAGCTGAGGGGCTGTGGCAGGTGCACCCCAGACTCACCTCAGACCCAGCTGGCCTACCCGCACACACACCTGCTGTGTACACTCCCCACACACACACCTGGTGTATACACCCGCACACACATCCTGCTGTGTACACTCCCCACACACACACCCTGGTGTATACACCCACACACCCTGCTGTGTACACTCCACACACACACCCTGGTGTATACACCCGCACACACGCCCTGCTGTGTACACTCCCCCCACACACACCCTGGTGTATACACCAGCACACCCTGCTGTGTACACTCCACACACACACCCTGGTGTATACACTCCCCCCACACACACCCTGGTGTATACACCGCACACACACCCTGCTGTGTACACTCCACACATACACACACCCTGGGCGTATACACCCACACACACACTGCTATGTACACTCCCCACACACACACACACCGTGGGTGTGTAAACCACACACACCCTACTGTGAACACTCCACACACACACACACCCTGGTGTGTACACACACACACCCGAATGTGTTCACCGCTGAGCTGTGGGCACTCACTTTGCGTCCCCAGTGAGCACCCGTTAAGAGCTGAGTCCAGACCCCTACCATGGGCCCGTCTGGAGACCCTCTGGATTCAGCCGTGTGGGTGCGGCCGACAGCACTGGGCGGTGTCCCTGCAGCCTTGCCCCCACCTAGACAGGGAGCGCCTGGGTGAAGCCAGCCTGGCTGCTCCCCCCCCCCCAGCACCCCTTCCTGAGGCTGGGGCACCTGCGAGCACCTCCCTCTGCTCAGCCGCTTTGGGAGTGGCCAAGGGCACGCCACGCCCCGGAAGGGCACGTGACAGGCCCAGAGGCGGTGACAAGTTAATGGGTTCTGCCACCTCCACCCAGGTTCTGGCCGCGGCCTGTCGCCTGCCGCACTGACCTTTAAAGGTGAGCATTTAATTCGCCGCCATCACTCACGCGGATCGAAGGTTCCAGGCTGCGCACAGAACCATCGCTCATTCCCCCCCCACCGCCCAGCCCCCGGCCCTGCATCGGGCAGCCCTGACTCTCGGCCAGACAGGCTCTGTCCGGGCTGTCCCCTTTCCCTAGACCTCCCCAAAGTCTTCCTCACTTCCTAGTTGCTTCTTCCTTGCTCCCTCAGGGGAGCTGCCCAGATCACAGGGACCCCAAGTCAGGTGAAGGCAGGGAGAGCCCAGGGTTTCTCCCAGAACCTAAGTCCAGGCACCTGCAGTTCCAGGTCAGGCTCAGTCCATCTCTTGGTGCTGTCCATCCCTGTGCTGTCCAGTCCTCGGCACTGTCCACCCTTGGCACTACCCACCCACAGCACCGTCTACCCCCTGTGCTGTCCACCCTCAGAACTATTCACCCCTCTGTGCTTTCCCCCCCTGGCACTGTCCACCCTCAGCACTGCCCACCCTCAGCGCCTGTCCACCCTCAGTGTGTCCACTCTCAGCGCTAGTCCACCCTCAGCGCTGTCTGCCCTCAGCGCTGTCCCCAGAGACACAGGCCCTTCCCACTCTCCCCCTCTTGGGCAGTGTCTGTCTGCCCATTGCTGCCCGCAAACTGGCACCAGGACCAGGATCTCAGCTCCCCGAGAATTCCCCTTTGGGGCGAATCCAGGCCATCCTGGGTGGTCCTTGGGGTCCTGCTCTCTGTGCCCCCAGAGGGCCCCCCTCAGGCTCCACACCGCTCTCCCCCCTCAGCAGGCTGTGGGGACTCGCAGGGATGCTGGGGACCAAACCCAGGGCCCCACACGCAAAGCATAAGCTCTAGCCGCAAGGGCAGCTCCGCCCTGGCCTGCCCGTCAGCGAGCCCCTGAGCCCCCTGAGCCCCCCAGACCCCTGTGACCCCTGCGATCCCCAGACCCCTGCGACCCCTGAGACTCCTGTGACCCCAGACCCCTGCGACCCTGAGACCCCAAGAACCCCTGTGACCCCTGAGACCCCTGAGCCCCCCAGAGACCCCTGAGCCCCCAGAGACCCCGGAGCCACGCAGGGTCGGCAAATGCTGCTTCCTCCCAACTCTCACCAGATCCCTGCGGCGTCCCCACCCTGATGGCACAGTCTCGGGTGAGCCGCTCCTGTGGGCAGGGCAAGGCTGGGGCTTCAGGGGGAGCTTGTTTGTGTTTGTGGGTGTGGACACCGGGCGATGCTCAGAGGCTACTCCCGACAGTGCTCAGGGACTGTGCGGTGCCGGGCAGGGCCTCGCGGGGCCTCGCTGGACACTTCCTCACTTCCTGCTTGCTCCTTCCTTAGCAATTCCTCGGGAAAGCTGCAGCTTGGACGGGCCCAGGACAGATTCTGGGTGGACTCTCTCAGGATGGCTCTGCTGGCCACTCTGCACTGGCCACACCCAGGGTCTCTGTTAGCCGGTCAGCTCGGAGCACAAGTAAGGCTGTTGCAGGGCAGCCACAATGTATAAGAGAAGGGAGGGAGGGAGGGAGGAGAGAGGGAGAGAGAGAGAGAGAGGGGGGGAGAGAGAGAGGGAAAACATTGCCTGCCATAGACACAGGCAGGGGGGGGGGGGAATCAGGGACATTGGTGGAGGGAAACGGGCACTGGTGGAGGGATGGGTGCTGGAACACTGGGTGACCGAAACCCAAACATGAACACTTGTGTAACTGTATTTCTCACGGTAGCATAACAAAATTTTTTATTAAAAAAGACTGTAGCAGGGGACAGACCCTGCCCCCCCACTCGGGTCACGGGCCCCCTGGACAATCTTTAGCTGCCCTGACACTAGCTGTGCCTCGGGCTGCAGAAAGCCACAGAACAGTCCACTGAACCTACAGTGGCCTCAGCTGGACGTACCCTGGGGTCTGGAGTGGCCACACACATACACACACACACACACACACACACACATACACTAACACACACACACACAGAGGGTTGATCGAGACTGTGATCACATTTTGAGAATTTATCAGAAATTTAATTCTTGAATTAAATACAAGGAGAGGAAGAGAGAGAAGGAAGGAGAGAGAGGGAGAGAAGGAAGGGGAGAAAGGAGAGGGAGGAAGGAGAGAGAGGGAGAGGGAGGAAGGAGAGAGGGGGAGAGGGAGGAAGGAGAGAGGGGGAGAGGGAGGAAGGAGAGAGAGGAAGGAGAGAGAGGGAGAGGGAGGAAGGAGAGAGGGGGGAGAGGGAGGAAGGAGAGAGAGGAAGGAGAGAGAGGGGGAGAGGGAGGAAGGAGAGAGAGGGAGAGGGAGGAAGGAGAGAGGGGGAGAAGGAGGAAGGAGAGAGGAGAGAGGGAGGGAGGGGGAGGGGGAATCCTGGAAATTGATTATTAGACGCCGCCAGGCTTTGCGTCACCTCACAGCTAAATGGTTGGTGCTTTTACAGATATTTATGTCTGCTTCATAATTAACAACTTTTCACGAAACGTGGAAAGTTTTCATACGCAACAAGCAGTAATTCCCCCAAAAGTCTCAGCCATTAATTGGGCCACGACAGCTGTCACGGGGCCACAGGGTCTGACAATAAGCCCCAGAGGAACGTGGCATTTGGCTGCAGGGTCACGGGGCGCCCTCCCACCCCTCTCCCCCAACTGGACCCACGTGACGTTCATGTGCCAAAAAACAAGAAAGCGCTGACCTTTTATAAGCTTCTACAGCCCGAATTAAGAAAACCAAGTTCCTTCCCCAGATCGATCGCCCCTGGCCTCCCCGCCGAGCCCACGAGCTGGTTACAAGGTCGCACAATTAAGAGCTAAAGCCGAAACGACTCATGTAATTGCAGAATCGCTCATTTTAACAGCATGATTGGAAATTGTCAACACGGTGTCTGAGACTAATGAAGCAAAGGAAAGGGGAAGGCGACATTTCCGAATAATATTATTAGTAAACAAATCGGCGACACGTCAGATGGCAAAGACGAGGCCGATCTGGGGTTTATTAAGTCCGAAAAAAGTTTGCGAGGCAGATTGATGGTGCTTCTGTTAATGCATTGCTAATTGGGCCCCGGGAGTTACTATCACCAATTAGAGTCCCCGAAGGGACCCGGCTGGGGAGAATCAGCCCGAATCAGGGTCTGACTCACTCTTCCAGAAGCCCCAGCAGGGAATACTGCACCCCGAGGCGGCACAGGAGCCCCCACACCGGCCTCAAGTCCTGGTGTGTTAGTGTGATGAGGCGGGAGGCCACACCAGCCGGACACCAGCCGGACACCAGCAGGACGCCAGCAGGATGCCAGCAGGACACCAGCAGGACACCAGCCGGAAGCCAGCAGGACACCATCAGGACACCAGCAGGACGCCAGCAGGACACCATCAGACGCCAGCAGGATGCCAGCAGGTCACCAGTTGGACACCAGCCGGACACCAGCAGGACAGTCGGACACCAGCAGGACACCAGCCGGACGCCAGCAGGACACCAGCAGGGCGCCAGCAGGATGCCAGCAGATCACCAGCCGGACACCAGCTGGACGCCAGCAGGACACCAGCAGAACACCAGCAGGACACCAGCCGGACGCCAGCAGGACGCCAGCAGGTCACCAGCCGGACACCAGCCGGACGCCAGCATGGCCCTTAAGGGGTCATATCGCTGGGACCCAAGTGATAAGATCAAGGTGACGAGAGTGAGATCGGAGGCCTCCAGGGCCGAGAACCCAGAGACGGTCAGGGATTGAGAGCCGGGGCCAGAGAAAGTGCGAGTGACTCTCTGCCCTTTCCCAGAGCTCCTCGTTCAGCACTGGCCGCCCAGTAAACCCACTGTGGGTGCGAACAGTCGCTGCCCCAGCTGCGGGATGCGTCCATGAGTCGACTCGGACGGCTCACGCGCCCTCCCAGAAGAACCTTCTGGAAGATGGACCGTGAGCCCCTGGTCCATCCCAGCAAAATAGAATTCAGCTTAGTGGGAGGAGGGAGAAAGGGGAACTGCACCCGCTGACAGTCACGGGCAGCAGGTGGGAGGCAAGCGGCACCAGCAGCACCCAGAAAGCAGCTGGCGCCATTAGGCAGAGCTGTCCCGGGGGGGGGGCGGGGACACCCAGCGGTGCTCAGGCCTGACTCCCGGCTCTGCACTCGGGGCTGACTCCTGGTTCTGTGCTCAGGGCTCACTCCCAGCTCTGTGCTCAGGACTCACTCCCGGCTCTATGCTCAGGGCTCACTCCCGGCTCTGCGCTCAGGTATCACTCCCGGCTCTGTACTCAGGGCTCACTCCTGGCTCTGTGCTCAGGGCTCACTCCTGGCTCTGTTCTCAGGGCTCACTCCTGGCTCTGCGCTCAGGGATCACTCCTGGCTCTGTGCTCAGGGCTCACTCCTGGCTCTGAGCTCAGGACTCACTCCTGGGTCTGTGCTCAGGGATCACTCCTGGCTCTGTGCTCAGGGATCACTCCCGGCTCTGTACTCAGGGTTCACTCCTGGTAGGGCTTGAGGGATCATCTGGGGTTCCAGAAATCAAACTAGGGTTGGCCTTATACAAAGCGCACATTTCCCGTCTCAACTGCCTCTCATAGTATCTCTTTCTGTACTGTCCCTCAATGGCCCACGGCTGACCACAGTTCTATAGGACTCTAGAGACTGAAACATCCTGGACAGCAGCCCGAAAGAGACAACTAAACATCGGAGCTCCAGCGAGGGCAGTGGAGACACGGCCAGACCCCTGGAGAGCGTCTGTGTGGCGATGCGCCAGACACACGAGGTAGCCTGAGTGTCTGGGCCAGCTGAGAAGGCGGTTCCCATGGCAGGGCCCACCCAGAGGACGGACCGCAGCGATGGGCTGGACAGAAGCTCTGCTTGCAGGAACGAGGATGTAGAAACATGAGTGGCCGCCTTGCAGGAACGAGGATGTGGCCGCCTTGTACGACAGCCAGTGACTTCATCCCCTGACTGGCGCCCTTGAAAGCAGTTTAAAGGATCTGCTTACAATACCTCTATTTCGCCACTTTTTTTTTTTTTTTTTTTTTTTGCTTTTTGGGTCACACCCGGCAATGCTCAGGGGATACTCCTGGCTCTGCACTCAGGAATTACTCCTGGCGGTGCTCGGGGACCATATGGGATGCCGGGGATTGAACCTGGGCCGCCATGGGCCGGCTGCATGCAAGGCAAACGCCCTACCCCCTGGACTATCGCTCCGGCCCTTCCCACTTTTTTTTTCTTGTATATCTATATACCATTTTTCTTTATTTATCCATACACGGATATTTCTATGGTGATTTCACATTTTTTTTAATTTTATTATACCACCATGGGATATACAATTACAGCTATTCATGATTGAGTTTCAGTCATACAGTGTTCCAGCACCCGTCCCTCCACCAGTGCCCATTTCCCACCACCAATGGCCCCAGTTTCCTTCCTCCTGCAACCTGCCTCTTTGGAAGGCACTTTTCTCTCTCTCTCTCTCTCTCTCTCTCTCTCTCTCTCTCTCTCTCTCTCTCTCTCTCTCTCTCTCTCCTCTCTCTCTCTCTCCCTTCTCTTACACATTGTCTCCACAGACTTTTTTTGATTTAATGATGCTAAATATCAGAAGGCAGCTCTGCCCCATGTCTCGCAGACCAGACATGGGGCAGAGCTGCTACTGACTCTCCCTGTGACCAACTGCTCAGGAGGCGCCCTGGATGGATGGTGGGTTCTAGTCCTGGCCCACCACCCCAGCAGGGTCCAGAGACTCGCAGACATGGGGCAGAGCTGCTACTGGCTCTCCCTGTGACCAACTGCTCACGAGGCGCCCGGGAGGGATGGTGGGTTCTAGTCCTGGCCCACCACCCCAGCAGAGCCTCACAACAAGCCAGACGACCCCCCACTCCATGAGGGCCTCCATTTTCCACATCCGGACTTCTCTCTCGTCAGACCTCCACCCAGCAGACCAGCCTATCAGCAGCCGCGTGTTTCATCAATAAATGCTAGACTTAGAGATGCCTACAAGAGTATGCTACCTGCACGGCAGAGCCTGGCAAGCTACCCGTGTTGTATTTGATATATATGCCAAATACCAGTAACAATTATAGACCTCATTCCGGAATGGATTGAGGCTCTTTATGTTCCTGGAGCAAGCAGGTGCCCTTGGGCTCTACTAGCATGAGACAGGACATATGGAGATGTTACTGGGGCCCGCTCGAGCAAATCGATGATGAACAGGAAGATAGTGATAGTGATAGTGAAATATCAGAAGGAAAGACTGAACTGCACGCTCTGCAGGGTAAGCAGTTTAGCAACAGGAAAGTGGTTTCACAAAGCTCTCACTGCAGCGTGAGTACAGGAAGTTGTGTTTCCAGAGACACAGGAAACGGCCCAGGGAGGAGGAGAGGAGGAGGAAGAGAAGGAGGAAGAGGAGGAGGAGAAGAAAGAGAAGGAGAAGGAGAAGAACAAGAACAAGCAGAACAAGAACAAGAAGAAGAACAAGAAGAACAAGAACAAGAAGCACAGGGGCGGAGCGATAGCCCAGCGGGTAGGGCACTTGCTTTGGCTGCCGCGCCTGTGCAGGCCTGGGTTCGATCCCCGGCATCCCATATGGTCCCCCGAGCACCGCCAGGAGTGATTCCTGAGTGCAGAGCCAGGAGTAACCCCTGAGTGTCGCTGGGTATGACCCAAAAAAAAAAGCAAAAAAAAAAAAAAAAAAAGAACAAGAAGCACATAGAGACATGGGGCATGAGGCTCACCAGAAAGATAAATATAAAACCTTGTGGCTGGAGTGATAGCACAGCAGTGGGAGCCTGCATGTAGCAAACCTGCTTCAATCCCCAAAAACCCGATGACTCCCTGAGCACCACCAGGAGTGATCCCTGAGCACAGAGCCAGGAGTCAGCCCTGAGTCTATCAGGTGGGGCCCAAAATCCAAAAAAAAATAAAAACAATAATAAAGAAATAAGATGAGGGGCCAGAGCAATAGCCCAGCAGGTAGGGCGCTTGCCTTGCACGCAGCCAGCCCATGGCGGCCCAGGTTTGATCCCCCGGCATCCCATATGGCCCCCGAGCACCGCCAGGAGTAATTCCTGAGTGCAGAGCCAGGAGAAACTCCTGAGCGTCGCCGGGTGTGACCCAAAAAAAAAGCAAAAAAATAAATAAATAAATAAATAAATAAAATAAAAGCCTTGGGGCGGAGCGATAGCCCAGCGGGTAGGGCGTTTGCCTTGCACGGCCGGCCCATGCTGGCCCAGGTTCGATCCCCGGCATTCCATATGGTCCCCCGAGCACTGCCAGGAGTAACTCCTGAGTGCAGAGCCAGGAGTAACCCCTGAGCATTAAAAAAAAAAAAAGAAAGAAAGAAAGAAGATGAAATCTCAAAGTTGGATGTAACAAAGGACAAACGCCAGTGTCCACTCTCCTGTGGCACATGGATAAAAGGCCAGGGTCAGTGTCCACTCCCCTGTGGCACACAGAGAAACAAGGCCAGGGAAGGAGAGGCAGCAAATAGCCTTGGCCCTGGGCTCCAGAAACGAAGGGCTGGTGGTGACGTCATTGTGTCCACCCACAAACCTGGGGCTCAACACCAGTGACCCAGACTCTAATAAGTGAATTTTGTAATGACCTTTCTAAGGAAATAGGTGGGGTGGGGGCAGGGGTGACTTTGGGTCACTAGGGGGGTCGCTGACCCTGGTGGTGGGCTGGGGGTGGAGCACTGAATTCTTAAGTCTGTTCTCAACAGTGCCTCAATTTAAACGGTTCAATTTAAAAACAAAGGAAGATGCCAAAGAGGAAGAAGCGGCAAATGAATGCCGATGGCCAGACAGAGTAAATGTGAATATCAGAAAACGATCGCTGCGGGAAAGATTTATTCTACATTAAAGTGATCAAAATTTGTTTTAAGAAAGCAGAAGTTAGAGCCTGCTTTTAGACAAGGTTGCGTCCAGGCCAAAACACAGCCTGTGGGGCAGAGATTCGTGTCCCTGCAAGGGCTGAGCAGTGGAAAACAGTCACATCAGCACAACACAGTGGCACAGGGTGGGGGCTACAGGGAGTGGACAGAGCCAGCCAGCTCACGGGAGAGTGGACAGAGCCAGCCAGCTCACGGGAGAGTGGACAGAGCCAGACAGCTCACAGGAGAGTGGACAGAGCCAGCCAGCTCACGGGAGAGTGGACAGAGCCAGCCAGCTCACGGGAGAGTGGACAGAGCCAGCCAGCTCACAGGAGAGTGGACAGAGCCAGCCAGCTCACGGGAGAGTAGACAGAGCCAGCCAGTTCACGGGAGAGTGGACAGAGCCAACCAGCTCACGGGAGAGTGGACAGAGCCAGCCAGCTCACGGGAGAGTGGACAGAGCCAGCCAGCTCACGGGAGAGTGGACAGAGCCAGCCAGCTCACAGGAGAATGGACAGAGCCAGCCAGCTCACAGGAGAGTGGACAGAGCCAGCCAGCTCACGGGAGAGTGGACAGAGCCAGCCAGCTCAGGGGAGAGTGGACAGAGCCAGCCAGCTCACGGGAGAGTGGACAGAGCCAGCCAGCTCACGGGAGAGTGGACAGAGCCAGCCAGTTCACGGGAGAGTGGACAGAGCCAGCCAGCTCACGGGAGAGTGGACAGAGCCAGCCAGCTCACAGGAGAATGGACAGAACCAGCCCAACCAGCTTGCAATTTCCAGCCCCACCAACACCAGACTAGAAGGTTCCCGAATCACTCCCCAGAGTGGTCAGTAATTGAACTCCAGGCTCTGGTGAAATTCACAGCATGTTTAAAAGCCACAGAACATACAGAAAACACACACAGAGTCATAATTGCTTCATATGGTCGGGATGGTGCAGATAACCATAAGAGAATAAATGCCTAAACAATGAATACCATAAAAACAAATTCCAAAAACTCGCATTTTCTGCCCGAAACGTACATGTCTCTCCAGTAGCTCTGAGTGAAAGGCAACAGAAACTGACCCGTGGGAACCCTGCTGGAGGAAGGACAGCCTGTGTCCTAGTATCTCTGGGGCACCTTTATCTTGGGGTCACACCTGGCTGTTCAGGGCTCATCCCGGCTCTGCACTCAGGGACCACTCCTGGCGGAGCTCGGGAACCATCTAGGGTGCCGGGTGGAACCTGGCTTGATGGCGCACGGCACGGACCTGCCTGCTGTACTGCCTCTCCAAGCCCTTTGGGACACTGTAAAATAGTCATCAGAGGGGAACAGTTCAAACTGCTTGTATTTATCTCAAGTACCGTATAAACAAAATATTGGGAAAGGAGTGAGCTCTCCGCCCTCCCAGAGTGACACAGATAATCGCACAGACCCCAGAATGAGCCGGGAGAGGGGGCTCAGAAGCAGGATCCAAGAGGCAGAGGAAGGGAAGCACGGCGGGAAAACCGTCTGGCAGTTCCTAAAACTGTTAAACATAGAATTACCATCTGACAGAGCAAACCCACTCCCAGCTATAGCCCCAGAGAAAGGAAAACATATGTCTGCACAGAAACGCGTACACGCATGTTTACAGAAGCAACAGCATAACAGCCAAAGGGTAGAAACCACCCAAATGCTGCGCCAATGACGGGAGAGGCGCGGCGCGGCCACCCGCACCGAGGAGTAACACTCAGCCGTCAAAAGGAGACCGGCCCACTCAGGCCGGCCCGTGGCTGGCCCCCAAAGCCAGCGGACACTCGGACACATCAGGGGTGAAAGATCTGAGTGCCAGACCCCCAAGACCCGTCTGTATAACCTTCCCCTGGGAGATGTCCGCCTGCACTCGGGAAGGAGGCTGGCTCCGTCTCGCTGCTGCCCGGCGGGAGGCAGTGCAAAAAGAAGAGCAAACCAGAGAGCTGGTGCAGAAAAGCTACTCGCCTAACACCGGCGCTCAGGAAAGATCCCATACTCCCGGGTTCTGTGGCTGGTTCCGTGGAATACGTCTCTGTCTTCACGGGTCCCTGTGGAAGCGGACTTGCTTACACAAGTTTCCTACGGGCACCCCGGAGCCCAGGAGCTCTAGGAGGCTCTGAGAAGCGGCTCTCTCCCAGGGGACAGGCAGCGTTCTCGGCTCCCGCCTGGCCAACATCTCTTCAGCGGAGCTGGAAAACTCAGGTGCACCCTGGGCCTTCCCAGCTGATCGTCTTTCCTGCTCCGGTTCTTTCTCGGAGGTCTCGCAGCTTGGCTGTGAGTTGATCGGGCTACGCTGCCTCTCTGAGATTCGCAGGGCTTCTGAAATCCGGGAGCTTTGCCTGCCATCAATTCGGAAACGTGATTAGGCAGCTTGGGCTAAACCCGGCTCCTTCCACTTTCTCTCCTCAAGGAACTCTGGAAGTTGAGGTTCAAGTTTTCTTTTCTCCTTAGCAGGCATGTGGTTCTCTGCGCTCTCCTCTCCGGTTCTCCGAGAGCTTGACTGCGGAAACATTTGGTTCAGCTGTTCCTGGTTTGCTGCTCTCCGCAGCTCTGGGAAATCCTCTTTGGGATTTCTTGGATTGCAAATACTCTCCCCCACCCCCACCCCCCAGTACCAGGATGCCCTGTGTGATCCTTTCCAAGGATTCAAGTGTTTTCTTGAAATTTCCCCAAAACTCCCACCCGCCCTCACTTTCATGATTTCTCCTAACTTTTCTTGTTTTTCCTGAGCACTCCTATCCAGGGGCTCTGGTACAGTGGGGAGGGCATTTGCCTTGCATGCAGCTTGATCCCTGGCACCCCATCGGGTACCCAGAAGCCTGCGAGGAATGATCCAGGAGCACAGAAGGAGGAGCAGTTTGTGACATAGGGCTTGCCCCTGAACCCAGATTCTGGTGCCGGCTGCCTCGAGCGCACAGATCAATATAACTTCTGCTTTTGCCACTGCTTCCCATGGGCTCCAGCGTGGAGCACAGTAAGCCACGGTTCCGTCTAAGCATATATGCTAATCTGCTTTCCCAGTTTACCAGAGGCAGAAGAGACGGCCTGAGACTTTGAGGCACTCACGTCACAGGCTGGCTGTCTCCTTGTGACAATAATAGCAGCTGCCACATATTGGAGCACCCCACCACCATCCCATAAATACCTGAGCACCCATCACCATGCCACTAAATACCTGAGCACCCACCTCCATCCCACTCAATACCTGAGCACTCACCTCCATCCCACTAAATACGTGAGCACTCACCTCCATCCCACTAAATACCTGAGCACTCACCTCCATCCCACTAAATACCTGAGCACCCACCTCCATCCCACTAAATACCTGAGCACCCACCTCCATCCCATAAATACCTGAGCACCCACCACCATGCCACTAAATACCTGAGCACTCACCTCCATCCCACTAAATACCTGAGCACTCACCTCCATCCCACTAAATACCTGAGCACCCACCACCATGCCACTAAATACCTGAGCACCCACCACCATGCCACTAAATACCTGAGCACCCACCTCCATCCCACTAAATACCTGAGCACCCACCTCCATCCCACTAAATACCTGAGCACCCACCTCCATCCCACTAAATACCTGAGCACTCACCTCCATCCCACTAAATACCTGAGCACCCACCACCATGCCACTAAATACCTGAGCACCCACCACCATGCCACTAAATACCTGAGCACCCACCTCCATCCCACTCAATACCTGAGCACCCACCACCATGCCACTAAATACCTGAGCACTCACCTCCATCCCACTAAATACCTGATCACCCACCTCCATCCCACTAAATACCTGAGCACTCACCTCCATCCCACTAAATACCTGAGCACCCACCTCCATCCCACTAAATACCTGAGCAATCCACCTCCATCCCACTAAATACCTGAGCACCCACCTCCATCCCACTAAATACCTGAGCACCCACCTCCATCCCACTAAATACCTGAGCACCCACCTCCATCCCACTAAATACCTGAGCACTCACCTCCATCCCACTCAATACCTGAGCACTCACCTCCATCCCACTAAATACGTGAGCACTCACCTCCATCCCACTAAATACCTGAGCACCCACCTCCATCCCACTAAATACCTGAGCACTCACCTCCATCCCACTAAATACCTGAGCACTCACCTCCATCCCACTAAATACGTGAGCACTCACCTCCATCCCACTAAATACCTGAGCACTCACCTCCATCCCACTAAATACCTGAGCACTCACCTCCATCCCACTAAATACCTGAGCACCCACCTCCATCCCACTAAATACCTGAGCACTCTGCCTCCATCCCAGTCCCAAATCCTGAGCTTCTGCCTTCATCCTTCCTCCCAATACCTTCTTATTCCCGTTTTCATTTTCTGTGTGATCTCTGGATTACTTACGGAGCGTTTTATTTGGTTCCCAATTACATGGGTATTGTCCGTGGGTTTCTCTGCTCCTGACTTCTAATTTCATTCCCTTGTTGTCGGAGAGCTTGTTTGATAGGACCTTAATCCTCTCAAATATACTAAACTTGTTCTCAAGCTCAGGGTCAGTCATCCTTGGTAAAGACTCAGTGCCGGGGGCAGGTGGGGAGCTCGCCGTCACCGGTGAAAGGCTCTCTGCTGAGCAGATACGAGGGGACAGCGCATCGACCCGCCCCAACCCCTGCAGGACTCGGAGGCACTGAAATCAGCCATTTCACTCCTCACTTCTCCTTGCCGAGCTTTCAGTCCCATTATTCTCGGTCCGGTGCTCAGGGCTGTGCCGGCCTCTGCCAACCCGGGAGGTGCAGTCAGCTTTGTGGAACGGACCAGCGCTCCACCCAGTCCGTCCGTTACCCCCCAAGCCGCGCAGCCCAGGCTCCCTGCTCTGAGCTGTGTCTTGAGGAGAAGCGAGAATGAGCCCTGCGGGACAAGCTCTCTCCCCTCGCTTGAGGGGCTCACAGCTGCCTGCACGGCTCCGCTGCCATCTACCCTCAGCTCTTCTCCCCATTGGGGTGTCGGCTGCTGTCTCTCTCCGCTTGCCCTTGTTGCGCCTGGGGAGCTTCCAGCCCTGACCGAGCCCACCCAGCACCTCCCCCAACCTTGCTGGGACCCCGCGCCTGGGGCTTCCGTCTCCCCAGGACAGCCTCAGCCGGGACCTACCGTTTCTCTAACACGTGCAGGGCCCGGTCCATGTGGGCCGTTTCTGTGACTGCCATGGTGGTGTGGCCCCTAAGTCTGATGAGAGACCCCGCCTGGCCTACTGTCGGCTGTTTCTGTGACTGTTACAGTGTTGTGGCCCCCCTAAGTCTGATGAGAGACCCCGCCTGGCCCACTGTCGGCTGTTTCTGTGACTGTTACAGTGTTGTGGCCCCCTAAGTCTGATGAGAGACCCCGCCTGGCCCACTGTCGGCTGTTTCTGTGACTGTTACAGTGTTGTGGCCCCTAAATCTGATGAGAGACCCCGCCCGGCCCACTGTGGGCTGTTTCTGTGACTGTCACTTGTCGGGGAATGCCACTGGGGTCCCCGACAGTGCTGGGAAGTGAGTTCCCTTCTACCTCCGAAGCCAGCGGGAATGGATGAAGACTCAGGAATCCGATGCAGTTTTAAAAGGCTTTACTTATCACAGGTTCAGGCATACAAGTCAGCAATAGGAGAAACCCTGTGCTTAGGATTCCCAGCTAGAACCCCAGACACGTGTAAGCCAAGATGGCGGCCACCACGTGTTAAGGCCCTGTAAAAAGGAGAAAAGACAAGACTCCCAAGAAGGGTGCAAGCTCACAAAGAGAGAGCCCCAGAGAGAGAGAGAGAGAGAGAGAGAGAGAGAGAGAGAGAGAGAGAGAGAGAGAGAGAGTGAGAGAGAGAAGAGTGAGAGAGAGAGTGAGAGAGAGAGAGAGAGAGAGAGAGAGAGAGAGAGAGAGAGAGGAAGCAGGCTGGTTTTATACCCCTGCAACTCAGACCTCCCACTATTATGGGAATCAGGAAGGGTTAAATGCCCTTAGGTAATTTCTCCCAGCACCTCACCTAGGCTCTATTATATGCTAATGTTTTGAGCCAAGATCTGCCTGGAAATGCCTTTATAGGGCAGAGAAGGGGGTTTCTGAGATGGCATGTCTCTGTACCAAAGACTATACTAATGCCAGTTAAATATTTCTCCAATCCTTCACAAGAGTCTCATCTACTTCACTACTTCACGGTAGTTTTGTATTTTAGTTGCCTTTGAGTTATCAGGGAGCCATGCTTGCTTGCTTGGAGGCAAACAGCATTTCTCTCTGGTCTAATTACTAAGAGATCCAATGTGGCCAGGTAAATATGCTGGTAAGATCTAGCTAGTCCCACGATGATTGTGGTAGCATGAGAGAATATTTATACCAGCCACTACAGAATACATGGTCAGATAAACTGCCACATTTAGACTACCCCCCTATCTACAAAGTGATCTGCAGGAGGCAATCCAGGGAGGATGCAGAGGCTTAGAGGAGTCCTGCAACAGTCACAGTGTTGTGGCCCCTAAGTCTGATGAGAGACCCCGCCCGGCCCACTGTCGGCTGTTTCTGTGACTGTCACGGTGTTGTGGCCCCCTAAGTCTGTTGAGAGACCCCGCCTGGCCCACTGTCAGCAGTTTCTGTGACTGTACAGTGTTGTGGCCCCTAAGTCTGTTGAGAGACCCCGCCCGGCCCACTGTAGGCTGTTTCTGTGACTGTCACGGTGTTGTGGCCCCCTAAGTCTGTTGAGAGACCCCGCCCGGCCCACTGTCGGCTGTTTCTGACTGTTAAGGTGTTGTGGCCCCCTAAGTCTGTTGAGAGACCCCGCCTGGCCCACTGTCGGCTGTTTCTGTGACTGTCACGGTGTTGTGGCCCCTAAGTCTGATGAGAGACCCCGCCCGCCCACTGTCGGCTGTTTCTGTGACTGTCACGGTGTTGTGGCCCCTGTTGAGAGGCCCTGCCCTGGGGCCACACTGCCCGCACGGTGTGGCAGAGTCCGTGGCACACGTCTCAGTCTTAAGGGGTTAGACTTGCTTATGGAACTCTGTGAGCACCCCAGACCCAGGAGCTCCGGGAGGCTCTGAGGAGCTGCTCTCCCCGTGGGGACAGGCAGCGTCTCGGAACCCTCGTCCTGTGCAAAGAAAATACCCTTGAAAATCCTCGTTCAAGGCCAGCTAGGAGATGGCTGAGACCAAGCACTCGCTTGCCCGCAGGAGACCAGGGTTCAATCCCGGCACCACACGGTCCCCTGAGCACCACCAGGAGCAAGGCCAGAGGCAGGGGCAGAGGCAGCCCCCCGAGCAGCACGAGGTGTGGCCAAACGCTCAGTATGGAGAAAGAAAAAGGACAATCTTAGTTCAGTCGCTGATCCTCTTCTCGCACCTTCAAGGAGGGTCTTCACACTACTGACCGCTGCGGCCCTTCCAGTCATCGCGCACCTGGGAACAAAGGCGGTGCGCCTGCCCCTTGCCTTGCCTGGGGCCCCGGGCTCCGTGCAGGAATGATCCAGAAGCAAAGCGGCCTTTGGGTGGGTGGGGGTTGGGGGTGAAGTCCGCTGCCCTGGGAGCTCGCGGCTGCCTTTAGCGTTCGTGGAGTTCTGGCGCCCCCCTGGTGCCCGGCGCGTGAAGTCCAGCGCGGTGGAGGCAGCGACCGCCTCCCACTGTTGGTGTCCACAAGCCAAGGACAGGTTTTGCTCACCTCCCCTGAAAGACGCGACAGCACGAGGGGACAAACAGAAAGAGACGACGAGAGGCCACAAGCACCCCGATGCCTGTTCTCCTCCCATCTCGGTCCGAGTGTTCCTGGCCGTCAACTGTACTCAGGCTGGTCAGGCCAGGCAGGAGAGAGTGCAGGACTCCGGCCTGACATGCAGCTGACCTGGGTTCCACCCCCGGCACCTCACATGTCCCCTGACCACCTCCAGGAGCGACCCCTGAGCAAGGAGGCAGGAGTAAGCTCTGGGCACCCCAGCTGTGGCCCCAAACTCCAACCAAACACGTACAGGTTAGCTTGCAGCCGGCTTCCCACAACCGCACTGGACTTGCATTCTTCCGAAAGCTCCGTCTCCAGTGCGGCCACACACTGGTGGGGAGGATAGACACGTTACCCACTTACCAGGTCACTGGGAAACTTGACTGTGTCACGAAATAATGACTGTTCCAGGAGACTGCGGTGGACAGGCCCTCGCCTTGCAAGTAGCCAACCTGAGTTTGGTCCGAGGCATTCCATATGGTTCTGTGAGCCGCCAGGAGTGATCCTTGAGTGCAGAAGTAGGAGAAAACCATGAGCACTAGTGGGTGTGGCCACAAAACCAAATATCACTTGATCACTTGATCATTTGAATCCTGTTATTCATCGATTTGCTCAAGCAGGCGCCAGTAACATTTCCATTGGACCCTATCACGTGCCAATGTAGCCCAATGGCACCTGGTTGATTCAGGAATATGAATAGCCTCAAACAGTTCCTTCAGGGACTTTACAAGGAAGTCTGACCATCTTGTAGGTGGGCAGCCACGTGATCTTTTGACATCCCATGGGATCCAGTCGGTAATGGCTCTAGTCCAGCAGTTGTCTCCAAATCGCATTACATGTCCAGCCCATCTGATTTTCGATGCCTTGGAAAATGAGACAGCATCCCTGATTCTGGAATAGCGACGAGGTCAGAACTCTGGATTCCTTCTCTCACTTGAGTGAGGCGTGATATTCCAAGCATAGCTCTTTCGATTCCTCTCTGGGAGACCCGAATAGCATTCTCATCCTGCTTTCGTAGGGCCCAGGTCTCTGGGGCGTATGTTAATGCAGGGAGAACGGTGGAGTCAAAGAGATGTTCCCGGAGCCAGAGGTTCTTTGTTCTTTTAGCTATTTCTTCGATGCCTTTGAAGGCATTCCATGCAGCTCTCTTCCTCCTGCGCAGCTCAGGTTTTAGGTCATTCATCATGTTGACTTCTCGACCTAGGTACACATAACTGCTGCATTCAGAGATGTTTGTTCCATTGAGAGTGAATGGGGCCTCTGGAACTAGTTCATTTCTCATAAACATAGTTTTCTTTAGATTCAGCTGTAGACCTATCTTTCCACATTCTCGGTCGAAGTCAGCCAGCATTTGTGCTGCTTGGCTAATGTTTAGTGTTATTAGAACGATGTCATCAGCAAAGCAGAGGTGGTGTAGTTGCTGACCATCTATCTATCTTCACTCCCATTCCTTCCCGTTCTAATTGTCGCATGATGTTCTCGAGGGTGGTGCTGAAGAGTTTTGGTGAAATGGTGTCACCCTGTCGAACCCCTCTTTTGACATCAATGGTCACTTCTTTGTAGAATGGTGAGATCCTGGTGGTGAATCCGTAATACAGCTCATGAAGGATCTTGATGTATTGGGTTTGAACACCCTGTTTGGCTAGGGCTTCGATGACTGCTTCAGTCTCCACAGAATCAAAGGCTTTCTGTAAATCAATGAACGTGAGACAGAGCGGCATCTTGTATTCCCTACAAACCTCAATGAGCTTGGTTACTGTGTGGATATGGTCGATTGTGCTGAATCCTTTCCAGAAGCCAGCTTGCTCACATGGTTGGCCTTCATCTTGTGTTCTGCCAATCCTGTTCAGGATGACTCATGTAAACAGCTTGTAGATGATGGACAACAGGCAGATGGGATGATAGCTGCCGATGTCGTGAATGTCTCTCTTCTTGAACAGTAGAACTGTCCTGCTGGTTTTCCATTGGGAGGGTACCTTGCATTCGGACAGGTAGCGTGTGAAGAGCCGAGTTAGAGTATTGATGAGTACCGATGGCAGATTCTTCAGGTGTTCAGGTCTGACTTTGTCTGGGCCTGGTGCTGTTCCCTTCTTTACCGATGAGATGGCATGTCGGATTTCAGAAGGAAGAATGTTGGGAATGACATATCCATCCTGTGGAATTTGGTATGTGGGCAGGTGGATGTGGCTATAACCCCTTATCAAATGGGTATTGGGAATATTCTTTCCCACTCTGTGGATTGTCTTTGTATCTTGGTCACTGTTTCTTTTGAGGTGAAGAAACTTTTTTAGTTTCATATAGTCCCATATGTTTATCTTTGCTTCCAATTACTTTCTTAGTGGTGTTTCATCTTTGAATATGCCTTTAGCTTCAATGTTGTGGAGGTTTTTTCCCTATATTTTCTTCAATGTACTTTATGGATTTAAGTCTGATTTTGAGATCTTTACTCCATTTTGATTTGACTTTTCTGAAACACCAGACTTTAGGTTCCTAGCGGGGCCCTGGCCATGTGTAGATTTACAATCCTAGGTCAAGATGGCCACTACCACATGCTAAGGCCCAACAGAAAAGAGAACGGAGAGAAGGGAGAGAAGGAGAAGGGGAAAGTTTACTGCTTTTATATCCTTTTCAGCTCTGACCTGCCCACATCAAGGAAAGCAGTTAGGGTCAATCCCCCACAGGTTAGCTTCTCCCAGGACCTCACCCAGCCCCACTGAAATGTTAATGTGGCCCCAGCCAAGGTCTGTCCTTGCAGTTTCCCTGCAGGCCCTATGCAGAGCGGGGAAGGGCGTGTGTCTGTACCATGGATATTCTACAGTTCTACAGTCAGGTGTATGTTTCTCCAAGCCTTCACAGATCCTTGACTTTACTTCATAGTTATTTTCGATGTTAGCCTTTAGACTTATTAGAGAGCCACACTTGCTTTGCTTGGAGGCAAACACATTTCTCTCTGATCTAATTATAACTATATTATACTTAGATAGCCAACGTAGCCAGGAAAATACTGGTAGGATCAGTCCCACGATGATTGTGGCAGCATGAGAGAAGATATTGATTCTAGCTAACACAGAATATATGGTAAGATACTCTGCCACATAGAGTCACAGATCCAAACTGTTTTCCTGGCCCCATCTGCAAAGTGGCCTGCAGGAAGTAACTCCAGGCCAGGTGCAGAGGCTCTGGGCAGCTGTGTACTGCGACACGCACGCACTGCAGGTTTATTTCTGTGTGTGGTGTAAGGTAGGTCCCCTCTTCCCAAGTGGCGCCCTGCTCTCCCCAACTCCACTGCCAGGTCAATCTCTCCGCGGCCAGTGTTAGTGCACCGGATACATGCGGCGGGAACAATGCGGCAGAGCCATGCCGCTGGTCTGCCCATTTCTGCCAGGTCCACGCTGTTCTCTTGACAGGAGAGCTACAGGGTGGCTGGGAGTCAGCTTTTCGGCTGTCCCATCCGTGCGGCTGGGGTCTCCAGGCGTGTCTGCCTGTGGCTGTGCAGATATTTTAAGATTGTGTCTATCTGCGAATAAAGGATCTTTCGACAGACTGCATGAAATCTATAAGTGATTTTACTTTTTCTTTTCTTTCTTTTTTTTCCACACCCAGTTGTTCTTAGGGCTTATTCTTGGCTCTATGCTCAGAGATAATTCCTGGGCTGGAGAGACAGGTGGGATGCTGGGGATTGAACCCGGGCCAGACATGCAGACAACTTCCTCGTCACTGTCCAGCACTCCCACCCGGCATGCTGACTCTACTCTGCCGTCCCTCTGAGTTACTGGCCAGCCCACCAGGACTTGGGTGGCCTCAGGGTCCTCCAACAGGACGATCTGGCTGTCAGGAGGCAAGCAGTTTTGTTTCTTTCCCCTGCACCCAGAAGCCTCTGGTTTCTTTCTCTTGCCTGGTTGCTCTGAGTAGGATTTAGGGTTCTCTGCTGAAGGGGGCTGAGGTCTGCTTGCTCCTCTGTGCCGGTCGCCCAGGACTTTCTGTCCCTGTGTTCTTCTGGGGGCTGAGGTCTGCTTGCTCGTCTGTGCCGGTGCCCAGGACTTTCTGTCCCTGAGTTCTTCTGGGGACCGAGGTCTGCTTGCTCCTCTGCCGGTCACCCAGGACTTTCTGTCCCTGTGTTCTTCTGGTATTCTCCTCCCACCTTCTCCTGCTAAGTCTATTTTGCCACTACATTCCCTGAAGGAGTTTCCATTTTGGTAGACTTAGTTCCTGGAAGTATTATTACTTTTATTTATATTTGGTTTCCACTTTTATCTGTTGCGCCGGGGCCTCTCTGCGGCTGCACGATTTACCTCCAAATTACCATGAATATTCTACCCACCCTCTGAGAGAGCCCCACAAAGTAATGAGAATATAGTGCCTGCACAGCAGAGCCTGGCAAGCTGCCCAATGCGTGTTCAATATGCCAAAACCAGTAACAGAAATGTTTATTTTCCTGACCCCAAAAGAGCCCTTAATACGGCATCAGTAAGAAAGGCGAACAAGTAGTGCCTGATAAAATTTCAAGGCCATCCTAAGTTGCCAAAACGAAGAAGGACTAAAATGACTGTCTGTACTTTCAATGCACGCATACACTGGCATCGGAAGCATATATTGAGGATCTGATGGTGCAAGAGCAAAAGATCAAGTAATGACATCATTGGTCTGACTGAGATGAGGAGGCGTCAGTTGCATCATCCTGTATTTGACACCGGAGAAGAATTGTTCCTTGGAACATGCGACGAAAGAGGAGTCAGTGGTGTTGGTGTCCTTGTTAGGAGTTTCTGAAGAGTTTCTGAAGACAAGCGTCCTTTTGTGTCTTTTTTCTCTCTCGGCACTCTTCGCACAATCATGGAGGTGCTGAACCAGTCGGTTGTATTCTTCATCGATGTCGCCAATGATGGTATCTTCCCATGTCACTGCAATGGTACCAAAGAGTTCCCAGTTGGTGGTCGTTCTGGGAGTTCTCTTCTTAAACTTTGCAGCCTTTTCTCCCCGTTGCAGGAAGTAGAATTTTGCACGAAGGAGAACACAACACAAACATGGCCATCAATATTGATTCATTTGAATGCCTAACAAACCGGATAGGACGATTGCACTTGAAGAGATGTGGCCTACTGCCAGCAATTGCCATCTTCATTGTCTACGCACCAACATCCACATACAAAGGAGATGAAATTGAGAAATTCTACATGGAATTGGAGGAGTTCTATAAGAAAGATCACACCTTCTACAAGATCATAGTCGGTGATTTTAATGCCAAGATAGGACCTAGAAGATTGGCTGAAGAACTCCACATCGGGACCCATGGCCTAGAATGGAACGAACAGGGTGCGAGACTATCTGAGTTCATCATGTCCACCAAGACCATTCATGGGAATTCACAGTTCCAGAAGGCTGAAGTGAAACGTTGGACATGGGAATCTCCTGGAGGACAGTACCACAATGAAATTGACCACATCATCTTCAATCGACAGTTTTGTCTGACCGATGTTGCTGTCGCCGCCAAATTCCAAACAGGATCGGACCACTGTCTCCCTACGTGCAAAAATTCTACTTCCCGCAATGGGAAGAAACGGCTGCAAAGTTTAAGAAGAGAACTCCCAGAACGACCACCAACTGGGAACTCTTTGGCACCATTGCAGCGACATGTGAAGATACCATCATTGACGACATCGATGAAGAATACAACCGACTGGTTCAGCACCTCCATGATTGTGTGAAGAATGCTGAGAGAGAGAAAGATACAAAAGGACGCTTGTCTTCAGAAACTCTTGAGCTCATTCGCCAACGTGGCAAGGCGCGAGCCTCAGGAGACCAAATGCTAACGTCCAAGCTTGCTAAACGGTGCAGAGAAGCGATAAAAGAAGACCTCAAAGACAGAAGAGCAGAAATACTGGAAGATGCAGCAGAAGCCGGGAAAAGCATTCTCACTGCCCGCCTGTCCTTCGCCAACTATAAGACCAAGATGACTGCCCTCCCACGCCCTGATGGATCTATTACATCTTCCAGAAAGGCAATGGAGAAGATTATCCATGACTTCTATTCAAATCTCTTTGATAGCCACATCCACCTGCCCACATACCAAATTCCACAGGATGGATATGTCATTCCCAAAGTTCTCCCTTCTGAAACCGACATGCCATCTCATTGGTAAAGAAGGGAACAGCACCAGGCCCAGACAAAGTCAGACCTGAACACCTGAAGAATCTGCCGTTGGTACTCATCAACACACTAGCTCGGCTCTTCACACACTACCTGTCCGAATGTAAGGTGCCCTCCCAATAGAAAAACCAGCAGGACAGTTCTACTGTTCAAGAAGGGAAACATTCACGACATCGGCAACTATCGCCCCATCTGCCTTTTGTCCGTCATCTACAACTTGTTTACATGAGTCATCCTGAACAGGATTAGCAGAACACTAGATGAGGACAACCATGTGAGCAAGCTGGCTTCTGGAAAGGATTCAGCACAATCGACCATATCCACACAGTAACCAAGCTCATTGAGGTTTGTAGGGAGTACAAGATGCCGCTCTGTCTCACGCTCATTGATTTACAGAAAGCCTTTGATTCTGTGGAGACTGAAGCAGTCATCGAAGCCCTAGCCAAACAGAGTGTTCAAACCCAATACATCAAGATCCTTCGTGAGCTGTATTACGGATTCACCACCAGGATCTCACCATTCTACAAAGAAATACTTCTATGTTCATAGCAGCATTATTCACAATAGCCAGAATCTGGAAACAACCTGAGTACCAAAGAACTGATGACTGGATAAAGAAACTTTGGTACATCTACACAATGGAATACTATGCAGCTAATAGGTAAAAAAGAAAGTTATGAAATTTGCATATAAATGGATGGAATGGAGAGGATCATGCTGAATGAAATTAGCCAGAGGGAAAAGGACAGATATAGAATGACTGCATTTATTTGCGGGATATTAAAAAATCACTTGATCACTGGAATCCCGTTATTCATCGATTTGCTCAAGCGGGCACCAGTAACATTTCCATTGGACCCTATCACGTGCCAATGTAGCCCAATGGCATCTGGTTGATTCAGGAATATGAAGAGCCTCAAACCATTCCTTCAGGGTCTTGACAAGGAAGTCTGACCATCTTGTAGGTGGGCGGCCACGTGATCTTTTGACATTCCATGGGATCCAGTCAGTAATGGTTCTAGTCCAGCGGTTGTCTCCAAATCACATTACATGTCCAGCCCATCTGATTTTCGATGCCTTGGAAAACGAGACAGCATCCCTGATTCTGGAATAGAGACGGAGGTCAGAACTCTGGATTCCTTCTCTCACTTGAGTGAGGCGTGATATTCCAAGCATAGCTCTTTCGATTCCTCTCTGGGAGACCCGAATAGCATTCTCATCCTGCTTCCGTAGGGGCCCAGGTCTCTGAGGCGTATGTTAATGCAGGGAGAACGGTGGAATCGAAGAGATGTGCCCGGAGCCGGAGGTTCTTTGTCCTTTTAGTATTTCTTCGATGCCTTTGAAGGCATTCCATGCCGCTCTCTTCCTCCCTGCGCAGCTCAGGTTTTAGGTCATTCATCATGTTGATTTCTCAACCTAGGTACACATAACTGCTGCATTCAGAGATGTTTGTTCCATTGAGAGTGAATGGGGCCTCTGGAACTAGTTCATTTTTCATAAACATAGTTTTCTTTAGATTCAGCTGTAGACCTATCTTTCCACATTCTCGGTCGATGTCAGCCAGCCTTTGATTCTGTGGAGACTGAAGCAGTCATTGAAGCCCTAGCCAAACAGGGTGTTCAAACCCAGTACATCAAGATCCTTCGTGAGCTGTATTACGGATTCACCACCAGGATCTCACCATTCTACAAAGAAGTGACCATTGATGTCAAAAAGAGGGGTTCGACAGGGTGATACCATTTCACCAAAACTCTTCAGCGCCACCCTCGAGAACATCATGCAACAATTAGAATGGGAAGGAATGGGAGTGAAGATAGATGGTCGGCAACTACACCACCTCCGCCTCCGCTGATGACATCATTCTAATAACACCAAACATTAGCCAAGCGGCACAAATGATGGCTGACTTCGACAGAGAATTAAAAAGTAAAACTTTGTTTTTATTTTATTTTAAATAAAAAATAAAATCCCTGTGCTCAGCTGATCATGAGGTGCCCAGATGGAAGGCGGGTTCTAGCCCTCACTCGCCATCCTAATAGAGCCTTGCAAGAAGCCAGAGGAACCCCCACACCATGAGGACAGCCATTTTCAATATCTGGACTCCCCAGTTCGTCTGAGCTCCACCCAAGAGAAAAGCCGATCTCTCCCCCATTGTGGTTCATCAGTAAATGCATGAGATGAGAGCCTACTACCGAGAGTATACCACCTGCATGGCAGAGCCTGGCAAACTACCTGTGTCATATTTGATATGCCAAAACCCAGTAACAATTATAGACCTCATTCCCATGACCTAAAGGAATGGTTTGAGGCTCTTCATGTTCCTGGAGCGAGCAGATGCCCTTGGGCTACACTAGCACATGTAGGACTTATGGAGATGCTACTGGTGCCTGCTCAAGCAAATCGATGAACAACGGGAAGACAAGTGATATAAGTTATATAAGTGATATAAAAAAATAGCATGATACCATTATCCAAGGCCAGGCAAAACTTGGATCAGGAGGTCTTGTCAGTGGGTGAAATCTATTGCAAGTGTGTGGGACTCAGAGGTTAGGTAAAACAGAAAAGGAACAGTGTGCTAATAATCATTGGAAATGATAATACCAGCCTAGAACTGAGCATTGAATGGAGGCAAAGGGATACACATGATTACACATGATAATCTCTAAATGTATGTATTGTGTCCGCAATGTGTAAGAGAAGGGAGGAGAGAGAGAGAGAGAGAGAGAGAGAGAGAGAGAGAGAGAGAGAAAGAGGAAGGCAAAGTGCCTGCCATAGATGCAGGCTGGGGAGGGAGGAGAGGGAATCAGGGGACATTGGTGGTGGGAAATGGGCACTGGTGGAGGGACGGGTGCTGGAACACTGTGTGACTGAAACCCAAACATGAATTGCCACGGACTGGCTCTCGGGAGCCTCAGACCAAGGGAGAACAAGGGCGAAGATTCAGGAGGGACCCAGGACTTGGCGATGACAGACAGACACAAACACACTCAGGTGGTGGTTTGAATCTGCTGCAATTTTACTGAGGTCTTCATAGGGTTTATATATCATAACACAATAAAGAAACTTGGTAGGGCATACACGATGAAACAGAAAGCGAATACATGCTTGGCAGGGCATACACAATGAAACAAAAAGTGAATACATAACATAATGAAACAAAAAATGAATATATGATACCGCAACTACTTAAGCCATTTGGTTAAAATTAAACGAGGTTTCTTTGTCTTATGTCTCGCCCCAAAACCACAGGCTTCGCAAGTCCAGAGATCACTCTAACTTCATTTCACTGTATCACTGTCTTCCCATTGTTCATCGATTTGCTCGAGTGGGCACTAGTAACATCTCCATTAGTCCTGTCACAAGCAAGTGCAACCCAAGGTCATCTACTTGCTACAGGGACAGGAGGAACCCGAAACCATTCTTCAGGTTATGGAACTGAGGTCCATAATAGTTACTTGTCTTTGGCATAAAAGTAAATAAAACACGGTAGCTTGCCAGGCTTTACCGTGTAGGTGGTATAGTCTCAGTAGAAGGCTCTTAACCCAAGCATTTACTGATGAAACTTAAAGGGGGAAGATCAGGTTTTCTCTTGGATGGAGCTCTGAGGAACTATGGAGTCTGGATGTTGAGAATGACTAACTGCATGATGTGTGGTTTGCTCTGGCTTCTTGCCAGGCTTACTGGTATCAGTTAAAGCATGTCTATAACTGTTTACTATGTATAAATGTGAAAGAAATTGGGAAGAATCTTATGCAAAATTCAGCATCCTATAAAAAATATCACTTCGGCCGCTTTGCAGCCACGCGCAAGGGACCTGTGGGTCTGGCGTGGGTGGATCTCTCTCTTCCGGGGCAACTGGCATGGAGGCGGAGGAAAGGGCAGGGCCCAAAACTCCACTCCGAGTCTGGCCAGCATGGTCTCTCCCCGCTCATGAGAGCAGACCCTTGGAGCAATGTTGGACTCGGCCAGGGGATGGCCGAACCCCCTTACAGGGAGGTCAGCTCCATGGGTTGCTTCCACCTGGGGCCAGCCGAGCAGCGTAGCTGTGGGTCTGAAGTGGATGGGTCTGGATCTCTTCCGGGTTGCAAATTAGCTGAGTCTGGCGTGGGTGTCTAACTTCATTTAGACAATTATAATGTTTTAGTACATCATATTCAAGGTTTTGCCCAGTATTGTGTAGCTGGTAACATATTATCCAGCATTTTCCCTTTTTTAACAAGCACCAAGGCTTTCTATCACTATCACTATCTTCCTGTAGATCATCTATTTGCTAGAGCGGCATCAGTAATATCTACATATGTCCTGTCTCATGCTAGTAGAACCCAAAGGCATCCGCTTGCTCCAGGAACATAAAGAGCCTCAAACCATTATATTAGGTCATGGGAATGACCTAATATAAATGTTACTGGTATTTGGCATATCAAATACTACACAAGCCGCTTGCCAGGCTTGCCGTATCACTGTCTTCCCGTTCATCATCGATTTGCTCGAGTGGGCACCAGTAACATCTCCATATGACCTGTCTCATGCAAGTAGAGCCCAAGGGCACCTGCTTGCTCCAGGAACATAAAGAGCCTCAAAACCATTCCATCAGGTCATGGAAAAGAGGTCTATAATTGTTACTGGTATCTGGCATATCAAATAAGACACGGGTAGCTTGCCAGGCTCTGCCATGCAGGTAGCATACTCTTGTAGTCATCTCAAAATCCAGCATTTATTGATGAACCATGCAGCCACTTATGGCCGCGCGAGCCGGGCTGTGATAGGCTGGTCTGCTGGGTGGAGTTCTGATGAGGGGGAAGTCCAAATGTGGAAAATGGAGGTCCTCATGGAGTGGGGGTCGTCTGGCTTGTTGTGAGGCTCTGCTGAGGTGGCGGGCCAGGGCTAGAACCTGCCATCCCTCCCGGGCACCTCATGAGCAGCTGAGCACAGTGAGAGCCAGTAGCAGCTCTGCCCCATGTCATGTCAGGCTTGCCGTGCTGGTGGCAAACTCTTGTAGTCACCTCTAAATAAAACAATTATTGATTAGCCGTGCAGCCGCTAGCAGCCACGCAAGCCGAGCTGTGATAGTCTGATATGCTGGGTGGAGTTTTGACGAGAAAGAAGTCCAGATGTGGAAAACGGCGGCCTCTATACCGCATTAATTTTTCTGTAAATGGCAAATCATGAAATTCCCTGCATTTCCTATAACTAACCTATCTCCTTCCTATATCATCGTATTTCCCTTCATATGGTAATGGTTCTAAATATCTATTAGCAGTTTTTGAACTCTGTGATTTCCCTATCAACTTTCTGTTTCTGGTTTTCCATTCCCTCCTGTTTACTAGACTTTACTTCCATCATTAACTCTTTGATCTCCAGCTGGTTCATAAAAACACCTATACTGGTAAATGTTTAATTCATAAAGGAAAACACAGCTTGAATTACTGGAGGCACTTCATTGCTTCTGATTACTGATATTCATTTGATTCCCAGAAACACCAAGGGACACGTTGATTATTAGACAAGAGTAGAAGGTTAACAATAACATAGAGAGGACGCAGGACGTTCCAAGCCATCGGTGAGGACAGAATCAGGGAATGGGCAGTACCGGAGACATTACTCTCGCTGACTGCCCGGGAACGGCTGGAGGCAACGCTCCGAGTTGCTCAGACCTTCCTTTCTGTTGTGACTGTTGAGGTGGCATTATCACACA
This sequence comes from Cryptotis parvus, assembly GCA_021461705.1. NCBI lineage: Eukaryota > Metazoa > Chordata > Mammalia > Eulipotyphla > Soricidae > Cryptotis > Cryptotis parvus. The sequence goes on along the minus strand of JAJIBD010033726.1, from coordinate 5,506 downwards.
GGCGACACCACTGTGGATGTGGCAATGAATATCTTTGTAATTGTGTATATCATGGTGGCACAATTTAAAAAAAAAGGTCTGAGGTTTTCCCATTGCTGATTTGCATACCAGAAAAAGTGTGAGAGTAAAGCCCTTTGAAACTTTGCTGGATTCTCGAGTCTTTCTCTGTCCACCAGCTGCTGATCCCCTGGGGCAGAAGAGGATCCCAGTACCAGCTCCCTGATTTTGTTGGGGCACCCAGCGTTTACTGACAAGTGGAGGTTCCACCGAGATCTCCTATTCTGCTCCAGGATTTTGTTGGGGAACCCAGCGCCTCCGACAGGTGAGACTGAAGAGCCAAACCCATCAAACTGCCAAGGACCACGGAGATAAGGAATCAGAAACAAAATAATGCTTGACGTGAGCTGGGCCGTCAAGAGGTTCTGGATCTGACACCAAAACACAGCAACCAGAAAAGCAGCAAAGGGGGCAAGAAGCTGGGGGCAAGGGGAGGAAGGTCTGGGGGCCCGGATCGCTGATCCCTGGCCACAACTTGCCCAACTCAGTTCCAAAAAATACAAACAACCCCATTTACTGCAGGACTCTGCTGCCCAGAGCCTCTGCATCTGGCCTGGAGTTGCCTCCTGCAGGTCACTTTGTAGATAGGAGGAGGATAGTTTGAATGTGGCAGTTCATCTGACCAGGTATTCTGTACTGGCTGGTATAAATATTCTCTCATGCTGCCACAATCATCATGGAACTGGCTAGATCTTACCAGTATATTTGCCTGGCCACGTTGGATCTCTAAGTAATTAGACCAGAGAGAAATGCTGTTTGCCTCCAAGCAAGCAAGCATGGCTCTCTGATAATTCAAAGGCTGATATACAGAACAACCATAAAGTAAAGATGAGACTCTTGTGAAGGCTTGGAGAAATATTTACGATCACGACGATCACGATCTTCCCGTTGATCATCTATTTGCTAGAGCGGGCACCAGTAATATCTCCATATGTCCTGTCTCATGCCAGTAGAGCCAGGGGCATAGGCTTGCTACAGGAACATAAAGAGCCTCAAACCATTATATTAGGTCATGGGAATGACCTAATATAATTGTTACTGGAATTTGGCATATCATATACAACACGAGAAGCTTGCCAGGCTTGCTGAGCGGGAGGCAAACTCTTTTAAACACCTCCAAATAAAGCATTTATTTATTTATTTATTTATTTATTTATTTTTGCTTTTTTGGGTCACACCGCAATACTCAGGGGTTACTCCTGGCTCTGCACTCAGGAATTACTCCTGGCGGTGCTCGGGGGACCATATGGGATGCCGGGATCGAACCCGGCGGCACAGGCCGGCCAGCAGGCGGGCAAACGCCCTACCCGCTGGGCTATCGCCCCGGCCCCCCAAATAAAGCATTTATTGATGAACCGCGCAGCCGCTAAGCGGTCACACGAGCCAGGCTGTGATGGGCTGGTCTACTGGGTGGAGTTCTGACGAGACGGAAGTCCAAAAGTGGAAAATGGCGGCGCCCGTGGGAGTGAGGGAGGGGTGGTCTGGCTTGTTGTGAGGCTCTGCCGAGGTGGTGGGCCAGGGCTAGAACCCTCCATGCCTCCCGACTGCCTCAGGAACGGCTGTGCACAGGGAGAGCAAGGAACAGCTCTGCCCCATGAGTCTCTGGACCAGCATACCTGGGCCGGATTGAGGAAAAAGCTGCTGCTGGGTGGGTGTCGGTGATCCGGGCTGTGATGGGCTGGTCTGCTGGGTGGAGTTCTGACGAGAGGGAAGTCCAAAAGTGGAAAATGGCGAAATATTTGGAGAAATATTTGGAAAAATATTTAACTGGCAATAAAATTTCTTTGGTACAGATGCATGCCTTTGTACTCTGAGGTACAGTTCATCTCAGAGTCCCTCCTCCACTCTACCCCTGCAGGGCACTTCCAAGGCAGATCTTGGCTTGACAACATGAACATCTCAAAGGGCTTAGGTGAGGTCCTGAGAGAAATTACTGAGGGGATTTGACCCTGACTTCTCGCCTTTGGAGTGGGTGGTCTGTGTTGCAGGGATATAAAACTAGCCTGCTTTCTGTCTGGGTTCCTTTTTTGTTGGTGCTCCCCTACTTGCATCTTCACTGTCTCCTCTCTGCAGGGAGCCTTAACATGTGGTGGCAGCCATCTTGGCCTACTCGTGGCCGAGGCCCAGCCAGGAACCCTAAGTTCAGGGTTTTCCTATTGCTGATTTGTATGCCAGAACCTGTGTAAGTAAAGCATTTTGAAACTTTGCTTGATTCTTGCGTCTTTCTCCATCTGCCGGCCTCTGATCCCCTGGGGCACAAGGGGATCCCTGACCCTGCTCCCAGATTTTGTGTGGGGGTGCACCAGTGTTTCCCCACACCCATTGAAGGTGGTCAGAGAGGGCCAGAGTGATAGGACAGCAGGTAGGGTGTTTGCCTTGCACACAAGGTGAGGACTGTCCAGGTCAACCCCTGGCATCCCATATGGTCCCCCGAGTACTGCCAGGAGTAATTCCTGAGTACAGAACCCGGAGTAACCCTGAGCATGGCCGGGTGTAACCCAAAAAAGAAAATTTTTAAAAAAAGGTGACCAGAGGGTCTGAACAGGACCTAGAAGCCCCAGAGATCCCTTTAAAAGGCTCAGCATTACTAAGTGCCCCGGAAGTGCAGGCAGAGCCCCAATGAGTCCTCATTCTGGGGCCGGGCCCCGTGACGGAGCACTCACAGCTTCCCAGGGCAGCTGGGAGGAAGGGAAGGGAATGAAGGGCTTGCGGGAAAGGGGCGGTGCCAGCACAAGTGTTGCTGGTGCCCCCGTGCATAGCAGCCTGGCAAGTCCCAGAGGAAAGCAGCGTGGGCAGCCCCACTCCCGGCGCTCCTTCCAGAGGCCCCGAGTCAGGGTCTTGGGGCGAGGGAAGGACTCTGAGGCTACCCAGAGCATCAGGGATGAAACAGGGCTTCCCACTAATCCAGGAGCATGACATCTAGCCCCGTGCCCACACATGGTCACTCACAGCAGCCCACATTGGACACAGAATATCCATTTGTGGGGGGGTGGACGGTCAGTGACTCTCCCCAAACCCAGTTCCTCAAGAGAATCCCTTTATGGTTCTGGGACCAGACCCGGGGCCTCACACAAAGCCAGTCCCTGGCCACGCCTGCAGCCCAGGCAGCTTCGGTCAAATTCACTTTTTCTTTGCTGTCTTCAGAAAAGAGGTTGTTGGGGCTGGAGTAACAGTTCAGCGGGGAGGGCATGAGGCTAACCCAGGGCATGTGGTTCAAACCCCCGACACCCCATAGGGTCCCCTGGGCCCTGTCAGGAGTGATCCCCGGGCAGAGTCAGAGGAGAACCCTGAGCAATGCTGGCGCCGCAGCCCCAAATAATTATAGATGATCACTCTGGATAGGAACTGAGTGTTGGAAGTAGGTAAGGCGATACACATGATCACCTTTCAGAGCCAGTATTACAAAGCCAAGAGAGAGAGAGAGAGAGAGAGAGAGAGAGAGAGAGAGAGAGAGAGAGAGAGAGAGAGAGAGAGAAGAAAAGTGCCTGTCCAGAGTCTGGGGCGGGAAAGTGGCGGGCGGGGTGGGAATCTGGGGATTAGCAGTGGGAAATGTGCACTGGTGAAGGGACGGGTGTTGCAACACTGTATGACTGAACCCAATCATGAACAACCTTGTAACTATGTATCTGTGATTCAATTTAATTAATTAACTAATAGATTAATAAATAAATAAGCTCAAATTGTAGCAGAAAGGGACTTCCTGGTTCCTACTCTTGCCAGACGTCAGCAGCAGGCAGAAGGACAGACGCTGTCCGCCAGGTGGACGCTGGGGCTCGTGGCTCAGCAGCGGCACTCACCCTGCCACGGCATGGCTGCTGGCAGCGCCCCTGTAAGCCAAGGCATAGGGGTCATCTAGGTGCTTCTCAGTCAGCCAGGCCTGCTCAAGGAAGGTGCCCAGGGGTCCGTGTTGCAGTACACTGTTGCCTGGAGCCTTAACATCTTTTTATTTTATTTTATTTTATTTTTGCTTTTTGGGCCACACCCAGGGATGCTCAGGGGTTTCTCCTGGCTCTGCACTCAGGAATTACTCCTGGCGGTGCTTGGGAGACCATCTGGGATGCTGGGGGTCGAACCCGGGCCGGCCACGCTCAAGGCAAACGCCTCCTGCTGGACTATCGCCTCCGGCCCCTAAGCCTTTATATCTTGCCTGGAGTTAGCTCCTGCAGGCCACTTTGTAGATAGGGGCAAGAAAACAGTTTGAATCTGTGACTATGTGGCAGAATATCTTACCATGTATTCTGTGTTAGCTGATCTAATATTTTCTCTCATGCTGCCACAATCATCGTGGGACTAGATAGATCTTACCAGATATTTACCTGGCCACATTGGATCTCTAAGTAATCAGACCAGAGAGAAATGCTATTTGCCTCCAAGCAAGCATGTGTGGCTTAAGTCTAAAGGCTAATATACAAAACAACAATGACGTAAAGATGAGAATCTTGTGAAGATTTGGAGAAATACATACCTGGCTGTAGAATATCCATTGGTACAGATGCATGCCTTTGTGTTCTGAGAGACAGTTCATCTCAGATGCCCTTCCCCTCATCTGCCTAGGGCCTGCTGCAGCCTTAGCTGGGCAATATTAACATTTCAATGGAACTAGGTGAGGTTGGGGGAGAAGTTACCTGAGGGGGATTGACCCTAACTGCTTTCCGTTGATGTGGGCCAGACAGGGCTGAAAAGTTATAAAAGCTGTAGCCTGCTTTCTTCCGAACCCTCTCCTCCTCCTCTCTTCCTCCTCGCTCTCTGCCTCCTCTCTCCTCTCCATTCTCTTCCCTGTTGGGCCTTAACATGTGGTAGCGGCCATCTTGGCCTAGGATTCTAAACCTACACGTGTCCTGGGCCCAGCTAGGGACCTAAAGTCTAAGGTTTTCTGTTACTGGATTGTGTACCAGAGCAAGTGTAAGTAAAGCCTTTGGAGACTCAGCTGGATTCATGAGCCTTTCTCTGTCTTCCGGCTGCCAGTCCCCTGAGGCAGAAGGGGGACCCCCTGACCCTGCTCCTGGATTTTGTCAGGGCACCCAGCAGTACCCCGACAATGCTTGGAGAGTGGAGCAGTGCCGGGCATCAGCTGGCGCCTACCAGCAGGCAAGGAAGTGCCTTCACCAGGCACCAGCACCTATGGCGGGGACATCAGGCAACCAGGAGAGGCCAGGGGCTCTGGGTGGAGCTGCCGTGACCCCCAGAAGTGGATGGAGGTGGAAGGATCGGGGCCCAGTGTGGGGCTGGGGGACAGTGTCTGTGAGAGCTGGTCCCGACTCTGGCTGGAGGCGCACACTGAGCCCCGATAGAAGAATCACTAAGTTGCTGCAGGGGTCCCCACCCACCAGCCAACAGAAAAAACGGGGCATGAGAAGGGGAGGAAGCAGGGCCCCCCTCCTGACAACCCAAAGACCACAGGAGCAGAGAAGAGCAACACGTGCACCCCACCCATCACACAGCATGTGGG